>JAHWFP010104043.1:222514-251338 GCA_023313725.1 Lithobius niger | reverse complement strand
GGAAGGATGGATGGAAGGAAGGACGTATGGATGGAAGGTAGGATGGATGGAACGATAGAAGAATGGAAGGAAAGAAAAAATGATGGATGGAGTATGAAAAGAAGGAACGATGGAAGGATAGAAGGAAGGATGGATGGATGGATGGATCGAAGGAAAAATGGAAGGATGAATGGATGGATGGAAAGATGGAAGGATGAATGGAAAGATTGAAGGAAGGATGGAAAGATAGAAGGAAGGATGGACGGATGGATAGATGGATCGAAGGAAGGATGGATGGATGGATGGAATGGTAGAAGGAAGGATGGATGGAAGGATGGGTGTACCTGAATGTGTATCAACTGACTTGATGCATGGAAAAAACAAACTCATAGAGCTGGTTTTAATAGGGTGTCATTTTCTAGGATTCTGAAGCACGGCAGTGTGGACTAAAACTAAAACTAAAAGCACGTAAACTAAAACTTTTCAATGTGTCTCGCTTTGCTTTCGCAATCTTTCATCTCTCACCTTCGTAGGAAATTACATCTAACGTTCTGCAAATGTTTCTCCAAGTGAGGGATCATCAGAAAGTGAAGTGATAAGACGCCCATGGAAAAGTCTGAACTCAGCAGGACATGAAGAACAATATTCGCTTTGCTCATTGAATCAGCATTAGTCATCAGAACAGTGCTTTTCTGATAAATTGCTTGATCTTTTTGCTTGCCTCCTTTGACGTAAAAGAAATATTGACCTTCTCTCTAGATAACGGATATCGCATTCGACAGTCCTATAATTTGCTTGATCGTTTTTTATGTGGAAGGTCTGTCTGTTTCATAAGAGTTGCAGCAAAAAATCTCCTCGAGCGTAGTAAGACAACGCGGAATGAGCGAGCGAAGTGAGTGACTCCGCTAGTATCGTATAATGGATAATCATATAATGGATTGGATAAACGTCCAACTGGACAATAATATACCTGTGGTTTTTGATGTTATATGTATAGCCACAGTGAGCCTGGCAGGGACATTTAGACGATTTCCCATTAGATGATTTTCGTGTTAGTCGTTTTTCCATTATATGAATTTCGTGTTAGACGATTTTCCGTTATACTGGTATACATTATTGAATACGTTCTTCCAATTATGCGGTTTTCCAGATAGACGATTAGCCCTCAACCCGATGTCATAATATCATGTAATGGCACACTTGGAGCAGGTTTGGGCAATTTCAGTGCTGGGCTGAGAAGTGTTGTGGAGGAAGATGTGGGGATTACCGCGCAACGATGTTTGTGTTTGAGAGGTAGTGCATGAGAGGGCAAAGAAATCACCATTACAGATTATAATAAACACACAAGGATCGCTGGCAAGTTGTGTTAGCCGACATGCCAACAAACTGTTGCGTAAATGTAAAAACCATCATTTGTCAGCAGTTAGCTTACCGTTAAGTGCCTTTAACAAATGACACAAAATTATCACCTACAGGCCTTGGGCACACTGGTGGTGAAACCATGTAAGCTTCCACATTTAATTCAGACTAGATGTAGGCAGGTTCTAAATTATTTATACGAAGCTGCAAATGCAAGTAACATTTTTAATGATTGGGCTTTACAAATGGATTTGCAGCGTCGGAATAGTCAAGGCCTGGCTTTGAATAGAAGCACATGCCACAAATCGGGCTTTGTATTTCAACAAACTAAGATCAGCATTAAATTTCTTGGTTAAAACCCATTTAGAGAAAATAAACCTCATATGTGTAGGTCTTGGGACAAATTCTCACACTTTCGAATCATTTAACATGCCCAATTCAACCCTCATAGCTTGTTTCCATTGCTCCAAATCAGGACTTGCCATCGCCTGTTTAAAGCTTATAGGTATGACATTATCAATTATGAAAAAACCACAAGAAACCCACATTTCATATATATTTTTAATATAATAACAGGGGAAGTCGGAGTCATCAGTTGTATTCCATACATCACTGAAATAATCCAGGTCCAGGTCTAAGGTTTGGGAAGTGTGGGGTAAATTTCGAAAACATGCATTCAATTGAACATCCATTTCCCCCAAAAGTTGTGTATCAATATACAGATGAAAAGACACATCAGAACCATTACAAATGTTACAATGATATACTTCATCAGGGCCTTTTTCTATATATAAGCAACACGTTTTCTATATTTGGTTTACATTTTGAATGGGGACGTTTAGCTGCTAGGAAATTAAACGTCTGGAAAGAAATCTTTATTGTATTTGTTTCAAATAAATTATCCCGTTCCCCAAAGAACAACTGTAATGGGTTGGGGTTACTTCCTTCCCGTACCTATTATATACACTGTTTGGAGTATTTCACTGATAACCTGTAACTGATTTCAATATTAGGTTAGTTCAGCATTTGGGACCCATACAACATGCTTTAATGTCGCTGCCGGGGTATTGTTTATGCTTTTTGTACACACCCACTATGACTACTGTACCGAGAGTATAAGCTATTTTATGTGGAGTCCTTTGTAGCAAGTTCTATCTCACTCTGTTACAATTATTTGCATTGATCGGCCTATCTAACACACGTAAAATTGCTGCTGTGGCACCACTGTCCACTGTTGTTGTGGCTCCTGACCCCTAGCTGTGTTGGGCTTTGTGACTCATCGGTTAAATTGAGGCAACATGCCATAACCATGCCTGAACACAAATAAGGGCAATACGTGAAAATCACATATCAGCACAAGACTATATTAACAAGACACTCAGGAGATATAATAGAAAAGATAAACAACGTCTTGCAATCCAAACTGTATGCCCTTACACTTACGGTTCATAAAATTCATTAAACAATGAAACAATATGTGTTTGTCATCAAATAATATTTCCTTCTCCTCTAACTTACCAGGAATTCCACAAGGAGGAAGGAATGAGGAAACACAAAAGGAAGACTCAGTTCATGAACTCGGTTAGGCTAGAATTGAAAACAAAGGAGACATTATACCAAGGAACAACGGTCATGCAGACTTTGAAGCACAGTACTGAACATGTGATTACATGCCAATTTGAAGAACACTACTGAACACGCGATTACAAACCCGTACTTCACAATTGAGAGTCACTTTCAACATATTTCCAGGACAAATGTATGGTGTTGTTTTGTAGGGTCTGAGGTGACAGGACCTTTGTTCATTGATGGATTCCTAAACACTGCACGGTACTTGCAGCTGATTCAGGATACCAGCCATCAAGGAGACGGTGCCGCTGGCCTTTATTAATAATATATGGTTTCAGCATGATGGGGCTGCACCCCAATTTGGACTAAATGGCAGAGGGTGGTTGGATAGGACCTTCAGAGCCAGGTGGATTGGGAGGGGGAACCAGTGGAATGGCCACCTAGGAGTCTCGACCTAAAACACCTCCTGACATTTTTCTATGGGGCTATCTCAAGGACACACTTTCTACAGCACCACAACCGACAAACATTCACGGGCTACAGCATAGAATATGTTGACATATACCAAACAATAACACCAGCTGTGATTGTTTTTTAATTCCCATAAGTAATTCAAAATGTTCAATAGGTATTCCGCTTTAGTCAGTACCTCCACTTTGCAGACCTGACAGTGTTAGGATTTTCTATTTTTTACCTGACTTTTTGGCAAAACCAATGTTATACAGAAGAACAATAGGAAGCTGTAATTAGCCTTCCCGCAGTCAAAATAATAATTAATTATACGTTTCTGGTGATTTCTGTTAAGAATGAAAATATACCAAAAAATAAGGACAACTTCCTGAAGAAAAAATATGCCATAATTGAAGCACTCTGCACGCTACCTGCTCCAATAGTAATTCCCTCCTATAATCTTCCCACTCTCAGGTCTATACATATATCTTGGCCGCATCATCAAAATACGATTTCCTGGGATTATTAACTCTAATGATCTGTGCTAACGCTACGCCCTGGGTAAGATTTCCGAGTGGCGTAACAATGATACCGTTGTCTTCAAATAACGGGTTTTAGCACTGAGTAATTCCTTATAAAGCTAAGGTCAATGCTTCATTGGCAGTTAGCCCCTTTAATCTTTAACCTTAAACGCCATACGTTTTTTCTTGAACGGGCACCATGTAGGCCTTAAAATTATGACAAGCACCTGACCTTCTCATCGTGCATCCTGTGTTTATTGATGCTGCTCGACAGTTGAGGTACCACTGTACGAATCTGATCCTCCTGTAAGGTTTTCAAAGTGGTACCCCTTCGACAATGTCAGCAACATCAACGGTTCTGAGAACAAGCTATCTGGCTAAGTGCCCTTAACTCAGTTGGGAATGTAAAGTACAATAATTCAGTGTTCCATTAACATTCTAGGTCTTTAAACTCCAATATCAACTGAAATTGAAGTTTTCACTCGATTCCGAAAAACACAGGTATAATAGAGTCACCTGTCACTGCTGATTAACTTCACTTTCGGTACCATGCTGATCTGACCACACTCTGAATCATTCTATGATTATTACACGAAGCACGTGTTAGTAGTAAGACTGTTATTATGGCTAAAACAACAACCAATCCGGCCATCTGACAACTCCTAATATGTCTTGATTTGCTTCCTCTACTCCTTGTTGCGTTTGTACTATGGTACTTTTAATCCTACCTCCTACAAGATGACCTAGAAGCAGTGACCATCTCACGCTTCGTCTTACTCCCTAATATAGTAAATAAATTACTGAAACGACCAGGCTGTGACCTTGCCAAATGGTCATCAGTATTAATTTTACATATCATACCGTTATTCCTAGTGTTGCTAAAGCTCCCATGGACCAAAAAATCAGAAATTGTGATCGTACACGATGTCTGAAATATATAGCTTTCCAACATAGGATGCAATCAATCCATGAGCCATACGGTATTTCTTCAACTGGAAACTCGGCTTCCAGCATACTCCAGTTTCCGTTACTTGGATTATTTCCAACTGGCCTGAAGTTAATAAAAATTCTTCAGGTACCAAAATCTGTAAGGGATCTTCCTTTCCAAATTTCTTCACATATTCAATTCCTCCTTTACTCAGAATTGTACACTGTAAATTTCCACCAGGAGATTTGAACTTGATACAGCCTTGCTTTGTATCAACATGAGATTCATCTTCACTCATCAGTCGTTTATTTCCGTGATAACGTATGTGATGTTTATTTTCGGTGATTCCTAACACTATACCATATGAGTCTCTTTGGAGTCTGGGTGCATAAAAGTTTGTCACGTTATACAGGCAAATAACAAACTATTCATTATATTGCTGTTTGCATTAGATATACGCACATTGGTCTGAACAAGTATTATCTCACATCCTCATAGATTACTTGGGTCATAGGGCTGCTCCTTGCAGTACTCAATAGATCCACTGTAGGGAAGTATTCTTGTGCATTAACATTGTGGTATACCTGACTTATTACAGGCATATACCCTCCTTGTTCGTTCTCATTTTGTCTGTAGGTGGGTTCGATGAGCATAGCTACTGTGCTACTGGTAAGCATAGCACTAGTTTGCCATTCCAGTACACATGCATAACAATTTACTCAATGTGCGCAAAAATTATCTACATCTTTATTCCTCTGGTTATAGTCTGTGTTCTACAGATTTTATTTCCATCCTCAAAATAGCCTATCTCCAAGGCATATATCAGCCTCCTGTTTGGTCCGTTTTATTGTTTTTGTCATCTTTTAAACATTTTGTTTATGCAATAATGCCAATCAGCAAACACCTGATGCAAGGTGTAGACTGAAGATAAAGCAAATGCTAACAATGCTGGATGAGCCAACAATTAACCTGCACGCAAAGAAGAATCATTATCCTTATTACAAAGTGATTTATATAATGCCACTCTCCCGTGTTAAAGCTAAAATGTACTTTGCCCATTTGGCTTGCCGTCCTATATTACAAATAACAGACAAAGCCGCTGATAAACAGCTGCCGACAAACCAACTGCCAAAAGAAAGACTTGCCCTGAGTGAGCGAGGAAATTCAGTACATTTGGAATGAGTACGGAAAACTAACTTGGTATGTCAAAGTATCACGAATTAGAAAACAAAAACGAGCTCGTTTAATGTTTAAGGCAAGGTTTAACTGATCCGAAGTCAAAACAGCAAATAAACTTTCCTGTAAGTTTTCACATGCTACAGTGTTCCTGTACGGTTTAGTCCACGTGAAACCTCCTTGCTGTATTCAACCATTAGACACATAAATAAAATTAAAACCGTATCCCAACTTTTAAAATGATTGTAAGAATAATATCGTGTGTAATAAGGCTACACACTCACCTACTTTCATGGCTAGATTTTTCATCATTATGCCAGTCAAGTTGTCTCCTTTTCATTTCACATTGATACATATGCCACTTTTCAAGATTTCATATTCAAGACTTCAGGACTGGTATTTCATTTTTTTTCAACGATATTTCGAGGATTTCAAGGAGTCGCATGAACCCTGAATTACCTAATTTGTAGGTTTGTACTAAGCACACTAACAGTATGGTTTTTGCGATTTTTTAGCGATGTCATTTAGCCAAGCAGAATGAACCAATCAGACCTATCGTGTTTTAAAATAAAACTTGTAAAAACATTTAAATACATCAGTAAGGTTTCACGTGGACTAAACAGTACAGGAACACAGCGGTATGTGACACCTTACAGTGAAGTTTATTTGTGTTATGATGCTGTTTTGATTTCGGATCAGTTAAACCTTACCTTAAACATAAGATGAGCTCTTTTTTTTGTTTTCTAATCTGATAACGACTAGAAGTCTATTCATAATGGAATATATTTGTTTTAATTTATAATTTTTACGAGTGATGCATGACAAAAGTGACCAAAGCTTCGTCGCTGACTGTAAGAAATGTTCAATCTTCTTATCAATACATGTTAATTAAACGGTCATCTTATAGTTGACAGGGAGCATTACTGTTGAGTTCAACTGTTCTAGTGATTGGATGCTTTCCAATGTAGGCTTTGTACTTTTTGTTTAATCTCTAGTTATTGTTACATGCTTTAACCAGTCATTTATCACA
The DNA here is from genome assembly GCA_023313725.1 of Lithobius niger. Lineage (NCBI taxonomy): Eukaryota > Metazoa > Arthropoda > Chilopoda > Lithobiomorpha > Lithobiidae > Lithobius > Lithobius niger. The sequence goes on along the minus strand of JAHWFP010104043.1, from coordinate 244,326 downwards.
GCCAATATCAAGCTTCTTGGGCTAGTATGACCGTTTTGTTTTCAGATGAATCCGTACAATATAACAAGGCACAAACTTCATTCGTAGGGGAAGTATTTTATCGTATATATCGTCGTATGGAGCATCTTTACGTAAGTCTAGTCATATTCTTTGCACAAAAGTAATCACCCAGTTATTTTAAAATTAACAACACCGTTCCATTTCCTGTAGATAACTGCTATTCACCCTAGCAACGAACTGCCTGTACTCCCTTATACTGATATCACTTCACTTATGGAGCCTTCGTCGAGGCATTTCAAGATACATGCCGTGCAAGTACGACGAATTAAAAAAATCTTTATCCCTACTGTTTAAGTGTTACTACACCATCATATTAGGGTACTTAAGATGCTTTTCTTTTAAAACAGTTTATAAATCGCAATACAGCTGAAAATCCATGTGAATTTGGGGACATTTCTTCAAAATGTTTGCGAGAAGCTATAGAGAAACGTACTTCTTCTAAATTCACTAACCCGTGCAGGTACAGCAACAAGCTTTCTATATTCTTTGTACAGAAATTGATTACGTTGTTTCTATTTCATAGCAATGTTTTGTGTAGCCAATGATGAAGTGTCCATAAACTGAGTACAATTTTTTTTACTGCAAACAATGAAACATTTACGTGTTGCATTTAGGAATTTTACTATCTACATTCTTCAACATAAATATTAAATATAAAGTTTATGTTTTGTTAGGCTAACTGTGTGAAAATTTGTTCCATACCCAACGAACAATGCAGCTATAAGCTGCCAACTGTTACTTGTTCTGATGAGTGTTGCTTTATCTATTTTAAGTAAGCAGAGTGGAAATCACAGCCTAGCTGTCAGTTTTAATTTTAGTAGATAAACCCTTGTTCTATCATCAGTCTCTGCAATAACAAAAATCCAGTTTCTCATTGTATAGGCAGTGAAATAAAGGTCAGAAAGGTTTAAATGCTAAATTGTGTCTAGTTACTATAATAACAACCGTAGATACAAAATTTTAAAATCATCCTCCGAAAAAATTCAACAATTTTCTACAATAAAACCACCTGCAGTATGCTAACTATTACCAACATTGCTTCAAAATAGCCTTTACCAATAATTAACAGAGGAGTGACAAGACCAACGACCTTCACTCTTTGTGCAACTGAATCCCGCTACTCCACTCCACACGGAAAGACATGGGTTTGTAGACGAAACAGCGCTGGCTCACAGCAATTGCAGTACGGAAGGTGCCATCGTACGCTTGTTAAGCATGGGAGAGTGGACAGTAATGATCCATGCACTGGATTCCTTGGGAAAATTCCAGTGAGACCATCCGTATCAATTATGGAAGACACTAGCAGAAAAGGGAGAAACATTGTACCGAGAAGTTACTTCAGTAACTCTACGAGTGTTTCTACCATTCAAACTGAGATGTAACCTTTTCCCCTCCAGAGGTTGCTAATAATTTAACTGACAGTACCTATCCACACATTCAGCAGCCACTGGATATCTATATAACGGGAATGATATCATGCAATAGCTAGGGGATGCTAAGTAGGAAAACTGAATGATTGGATACCGTATATAAATTTCTCATATTGTGGATTCCGGGCATGGGACATTATACGTGGCTGCAGGAAAAAGCTGCACGTTGGTAACCTACCCCACAGCAATCCTGATTTTACCGTTGAATCCCTGAATGGTATCAGGATAATTCCAAGATGGTTACACCTTAATAGGTAATAACTGGATGGAAAACCAAAAGGGCTCGATTAGTGATAATAAAATACACATGGAAATATTTTCCCGCTGTCTTTCATACTTAATATGAGAATGCGTGTGGACAAATTAACCCTCGACCTTTCAGATTAAAAACTATATACAGCTCTACTGCTAACCTATTTTGGTGGAGCAGTCGAGCTTTGCCTTTGGTCTCAAAGGTCAAGAGATCAGGCAGTCTGACATTTAGGTACCAAGGGCAAAAGAAATAGGGTTTGTACCTGTATTTTCTTATCACTAATTAGGCCCATTTGAATTTTGCCTGTATGACCAAACTCAATGTAAACAGGTTTGCATTTTTGTTTATTGTCCTTTACGGGTAAGCCAACTTTAGCATGAATTGATGGTACTTCAGAAAAAAACAATTACATACTTTCCACCAGGAAAGGGGCGTTAGACTAAATCCAAATTAAAACGTTGCCTTAAGTGTAAAGAAATGCCCAAATGAAAACATTCAGAGGAATGAGGAAAATAATCACGAGAAGACTTTTAGGCGAAACAGGTACCTTTCATCAACAGCTCCACTGAGACCACACTTTCTCATTTAGCAAGCTTCAACTAGGTCTTAGCACCCTTCCAGATACTCAACTCATTAGACGAAGAGGTAAAAAGTATTTGCACCAGTAAAAAAAAAAGGAGAGCTCATGGTCATAAGGATCATCTATTTGCACGTCTCAAAAAATGGCAGCAATATGGTTGGTTGCAGCCAAGTTTGGCAACCAGGAGTGGAAGGTTATTTCCGCTGAAAAGGGCCGAGCCATCCAGATGAGTTCTACGGCAACACATAGTAGAGAGCATGAAGTATTTCTGGCACCTTACTCGAAGAATAAGGTTTCACAGTCTTGTATGTGCCCTTTCCAACTAACCCCCATGCTGTTCCGTATGATTCCTAACAACCACTGATCCCAGAGTATGAAACGACCTAATTTCACCAAGGATAGCAGAGCCATTTACCCATTATCTATGGGTCTACTTGTGCATATGGGAAGGCCTGGTTATCATCCTCTGTGTGATGCAGTTTAAGAGGGAAAAGAAAGTTACATTATCATGGGTGAAAAGAATAATACAAGTGGATGACATGCACTGCCCCCGTGGTTGCAATTCATTAACAATTTTCGTCTCTTTGCAATATGCATAAGAATGTTGTTACTGAGAATAGCAAGGGCTTCTTCTGAAGTGAGTGGATGAAAGAACTATTGTGTAGAAATTCATCAATCTGGTACACTAACAGAGAAGAACCCTATCTTTCTAGATTTCTTTACTGTCATGCATTTACAACTCGCATGAAAGGCAAGGTTTTTCCCACGCAGATCTCTGTTCTGTATGCAATGTCAATAATAGTAGGGTTTGGCTGAAGAAACGAGTGCCCAAAATACTTTCTGTATGACACTGTGTCTTCGATGTTTCTCAGCAGTCTCATTGTACGATTAGAACTGAAGTTGGGGCACACATCTGTCAGATTGTCCATGCTTACTGATCAAGCAAGGGTAGTCTGTAGTCCATGCTATTATTGACAACAGTTGTATAACTTTAGCAGAGATCCTTAAAACAAACAAAAACTTGAACCATGGGCTTTACACTTAAAAGGACACACCCTCCCACTATATTCGTGCATCCAGTACATATATAGCGTTTACAAATTTTACGTATGTTTGACTGAGTGCACAAAAATTGACTGATACGAGGACGGGAAAACCGGAAATGAAAGCGTCTGCAGCAATTACATGCGTTTTAACCCATTAGCTGTACTAGTTTGCGTGTCGAGCACACTGTCAGCCACACTGAATGTTGCAAAACATTTAATAAATGGATCGCTGTATAAGGTTGATTTACAACTGCAACACTTGTCAGTCTACGTAATAGATGTGTTATTTATTATTGTGTAGTTTATCGTTAGAAAGAGCGGATTTAATTCTTCACTGATTTATTTATTTATTGTAAATAATAAGAGTATGAGACAGAGCTGGTCGTTGACCCTAAAATTTCAAGGCACCGCCGCAGAAGCCCTTGAGACCAGCCGAGCTACAGGCCAAAAGTACCCTTTTTTCCATGAACTATCTATATCTACGTCATTTAAAAAAATGGACAAATAGTCCATCTATCTGGCCCAGTCACATACACTATGTTTAGGTACAAGCATTATTTGCTTCAGATGATTTAATTCAAACAATAAAAAATAAAGTATTTATTACTATTATACTACTGTCAATAATTAACGCTTATGTTAATATTAATTAAAAAGTATGTTTTACTTTACAACTTTTTATGGGTTCGAAAATTAAAGAGAAATGAAGAATTCAACAATGAATGATTGATTTTTAAAGTGGACTGGAGACCTTTGTTCCGATATTTGCCACTGAATAATACTTCGTTTTACTCTTCTTAACTCTTTTGTAACATTTTTACCCTTCGTACCCTTTTGTACCTTTTCATACCTTTTGTACTCTTTGTACCCTTTTGCATGTAATCTTTTGAACTTTTTCGTGTGCTTTTGTTCTTTTTGTACTCTTTCGTACCAGTTTGAACCTTTTCATCCCTTTTTGTATTCTTTTATACCTTTTTGTACCCTTTTGTCCTCTGTACTCTTTTGTACTATTTCGAACACATTTGTACTATGTGCTTCTTTGTCCCTTTTCGTACCCTTTTGTATGTACAGTACTCTTTTGTACTTTTTCGTATGCGTTTATACCTTTTTGTACTCTAATGTACCCTTTTGTATCCTTTCATATCTTTTCGTACACTTACATATAAAGTAGCTGAAGCCCGTGCAATACACAGGTGGTGTATGCACCCAGGCAGCATGGGCGTCAGGCAGTGGTGGACACCCTTTGCGACTTTGGGGTGGTTTGCTCTGTCATGTGTTTGTTGCGAAAGGTGTGTATCCTTTTGATAAATTTTTGCGTACACTGGGTAACAAATGCTGACTTTCGTCGCTTTGCTCAAAGCACTTTCATATAAATATTACCACCGGAAATAAATAAATATACCTTTGTACATCGATTTTGCGTTAAAGAAATACATAATTTTTGGATTTGACTGTACTTTACAGTAGTGTTTATTGTGTTACACATTTAGTTGTGGCGACGTTTAGTTTGCTTAGTTAGGTGAAGCGTGGAGTTTCGTTATAAGGGCTGTCAGTAGGTAACCTTAGTAGGGAAAGAGTTGTTTAGGATTAGGTACATTTTGTCAGTAGCTATGGGCCAACAAGGATTTGCCATATAATTTTTTGTCGGAGCTTTTCATATAATTATTTTCATCCATCATCAATTAAAATGAATCATCGTGTTAAACTAAAAACGTTCCATGACCATCAGATTTAAAGTCACATAGGTCTGTAATTTCCTGAAATTGTACCAGTGTGTCAAAGAAACATGTGCCATGTAAAAATGTAGTAAAGAGCTCCTGTAGATAGTTTTAGGTTTCATGAAATAAAGGCCTAAAATCGTAAATAAATCCACCTAATGTACCTTAGTCCTTTTGTAATCCAGCCAATGAAAGATTTTAAGTGCAACTAATTGATTGTAACTTATTTTCAGGTTACCCTTCATGCAAAAATCGATTTCTATTCCTCCATGCACATCACGGACAGATGTAACGAAAGTGTTTAAAGCAGTTGTCGGCATACTTCAAAAGTTGAATTTTCATGATCTAACTTCACAATCTTGTCCCAGACAATGTATATCTCATTGGTATTTTAATGAAGACAGAAAGAGTTTTTTGCGCCCAAAAAAAAGTGTTTTCGAATTTAAAGTTGATTTTCCTGATAATCGAATATTCGTTACAGAAGAAATAGCTGCTTACTCGCTTCTAAATCTTCTTGCTGATATTGGGGGAACGATTGGGTTCTATTTTGGATTTGGAATCTTACAAATGTGTGAAGTTGTGGGATATTTTTTTTCTAAACTAACAACTTCATTGGCTAAAAGAGGCTGAATTATAATTTTTAGTAGTAGTTTCAAAGCATGTTAGAGCAGTCAACACGATATTTAATCCAGCAAGATTTAGTAAATAATTCCAAGTAATGTTTGCAAACCTGTTCGTAATTAGAGTTGGATTCTACCTGTTATGTAAATTGTGTTAAAGACGAATATTCATACATTTTGCATGTTTGTTTAGGTATTTTTCAAAAAACGTACCAAAATTTGATAAAATCGTTTTAACCAGATGGAATCCAGACCTGCGGTAGAGCCATGGAACTAGTGTTTGTCTTCTGTTTGGATAAATTTGTACAACACACTCTAGAGAGCAAAGCATGTGCTATGAAAAGCTGGGACTTTTATCAGTTTTAAGGCCCATAATGTATCAACGGCCTATTTTATAACTAAATTCCGAGTTTATTAGCTCTACCAATCTTATTGTTATTAGATGGCAGTGCCACACTTGAAAGCTGCATAAAACGAATAACATTGTATAACACACCAGCAACTAGCATGATGATAGTGCACTATAAGTTGTATCATTATGGAATAGCATTATTGACAATGCGTTAGATGATTAGTTGCCTAACTTCAAAGTGACATAACATACTTTTTTAATGTAACCACATTTTCAAAATGGCCTTCAAGTCTAACTTAGGGTATGATTGATACATAACAGTGATAACATGTTTCTATTGATATGTTTCTAGTCATATGAAAGTGTATTATAATGGAGTTTTTCAAAACTATCTGCCATTTTTTTAAATAACGGTTATACCGTATATATAGTAGTGACCACGACATGCTGACCATTTTAATTCGTATTCACCTGTTGTCTAAATTTTAAATTGGAAAAAAATAAGATAGGATTGCTAATAAGACAGGTTACTTTTTCAATGGCTCTACGAATTAAGTAGCATTCATTTATTGCCACAGTTAATTATTGTTTACACTATGACGCACATTTGTGTTGTTATCACTAGGCATTCAGCTTAGTATAATATTTTATGTCCGTTGATGTGAACGTTCCAAGTGTATCTATATGTATTTATCCATGATTTATCACTGTCATAATATTGATTCTAGTCTGCATGGACGCAAGCTTACCTTTATATACTTATCACCAGGCATTTAGCTAAGTGCGATACTTTATATTGATTGATGTGATCTTGCCACTTGTACTATGTGTATTTGTCAGTAATTTATTACTGTAACAATACTGATGCCATTCTGCATGGAATCAAGCTCGCCATATTGCTACATCTATGCACTGTGTGTTGTGTGATGTCATCTGCCACTTCATTGTAGCAACTAAATATAAAAGAGTAAATTTAGGGAACTTAAGGTCGATATTTAGCCAGCCTTCCTAGATCAGTAAAGAGAGCAAAGGGTTCACTGAGTCATCTTTATAAGCCAGTGGTTTAATGGCGAAATATGAAATGATTTGTCAACCGAAATATTAGTTATCCTGACAGTCATGTGTATATCTGTGTGAGACGTCTCCTACTGCAGATGCAAGATAGTCTAGTTGTGATGCACAGTCATGTTTATTAGCGCTATCATGGCTACCGCACAGTGATGCTATTGAGTGGATTAATCGAAACAGCACTGAACTAACACATGCATGAAACGTATACCAGATCACTCCAAAACGAATAAATTGTGTGTAGAGATTATCTAAGGATTTCAACATCTCATCGTTCGGTTAACAATAGTAACAATGGTCTTTTGTAACATGGTGTTTTTAACGTTCTAACCATGGGGTTTATACTGAATCGAATGTTCAGATCTCTCTGCCCGTCTAACCAGGGCTATTTAGTTCCCATCCCTCTTCTTTGTTGTTCTTACGCACTATTGCATTAATTTGTAAATTAGTTAGCTGCCTGATACAAGTATTATTTTAGAACTAAGTTTTGCACACTATTTTCCATCTTCAACCAATGTGCATTGTTGAATGTTCAAAGTGTTCGTGTTTGCTGCCATCGTCAGAGAAGTAAAACCAGAGATACTATACTTATAGAGATACGACACGACCAATTGCCGACAATGGTAGGGCGCAACAACCCCGGAAGCGGCCGCAATGCCCGCTGTCGACTAACGCCATCTAGTGATAATCCTGGGCTGCTCCAACGACAACGTACAAACAAGCACAGAAGAGAGCTCTTCTCTAGAGGAAATATATTGCTAGGAAAGCTGTGTATTCAAATTACAAATTAGCCAAGTTACAAATTTATAGCGAACAATGTTGCATTTATAGAATACGAAGGGATCATTTAACAAATGTGCCAGAATAATTCATTTAATTTTCTCTCTGCCAAGCATAAAATTGCTGAACTTCTAAAATCTTTATTTTTCTTTAAAATATTTTGTGTTTTATTTTTGGCAGGCCTACGTCTGGTTAGTACGTGGCACAGTAGATACAGCCAATTTTTGTTTGTGGGGAGGGGGGATTGGAGTCATAAAAATATATCGTTTCATTACTTACCAGGTGAGATGATTTTTACTTCAATATTACGTTTATTTTATTGTGGCCTGCCCTTTTGACTACAATTATTGTATTTACTGACAATAAATAGTTATTATTATTATTATTATTTTACAGTATTTTATTTTATAAAAGACATTCAAATTTAGGTTTACACCTGTGCTGCAGCACAAAGCCTACCAAACAAACAGCTGGCCAGAAACGCAACGCTCTATAGCAATATTAACCACTAGCTGTACCCCAATATAGCTAGTTACGGCATCCCCCCATTCTGTGGTCTGATCCCCCTTGGCCTGCTTGGCTGTCTTGAGTTTTCTCCGTGCATGATGATGAGTTTGCTGTGTGCATCCCAACCTAAGCGTATTATATGCATAGATTTTTCTTTTCTACCACAGGCTCGAAAATACGCATCACTAATTGCATTGAACTTTAAAAAAAATCCATTTCCCATGGCGATGATTGATAACACATAAAATATTATAGCATTTCTGACCAATAAGTTCCGAACCCCGGGTGTATATCTTATAAGAATTTCATGCAATCAGAACCGAAGGGGGGGGGTGCGCTTGAATGCTAACCATCCTAAGTCTACCTAATCAAAACTGCCGGAAACTTACTGCCAGAAGGCTGTTGACTTTTGCACCAAAAAACAAATAAGTAGTAAAAAAAAAGATCCTTTCGACAGTCCGGGACAAACCTTCCGGGAAAAGTCCGAACACATTCATTCCTTATCTGTCATGCATGGAGGCCTATTTTTTTGCGAGGCGGAGGGGGGGAGTTGGGGGGAGGGGGGAGACGAGGGGGGGGAGACGAGGCCTAATGGCGCGTCGACAGCTTGGTCATTAGCGCCAACCTAAGTCACAGTGCAGTGGTCCGGGTTGCCACTGCACCGCACATTACAGAGATATTATTCAAACCCCTAATCTAAATCTTGTCATACATCTGTACCTCCTGCAAAAATTGAAAAACACCAGACAGGAGGACAGACTTATCGCCCAATTGACGCACAATGTCATGCGGAAGATGGAAACGACGACGAAAACCATCAAGATGGCAACAATCAACAAGGAAGTGCCGGAAGTTGGGGGATTAACCGCCTCACCCATTTAGGATGCTTAGCATTTTAGACAACCTCCACAATAACAACGAATTAATATTTCAGTTTCTGTATGAAATAGGAAAAAAAGTTTAGCTATAGGCCCTAATTGACAATATATTCTATGTATTTCGCTTGCGCCGAACCGTAGGTGACCTACCTGTCTACGCGCCATTAAACACCATATTCTCCCAACCCCCCACCCATTGGTGAGGGGAAATTTCATAGGTAGCGAACGCAGTCATTGTTACAACCAATCCAAATGCAGTCATTAAAGCGATTAGGCGTGCATTCTTTTCACGGCATCAGTGAAAACGGAAGAGCATGTTCATTTATGGCACGGATGCAATGAAAGGGGAGAGCGTGTTCATTCTTTGCACGATAGCAATGAAAAAGGACGAGCGGTCTGCAGCGTATCGAGTAATGTCGTTTGGTAGAAACAATCAGTTACAAACGAAATATTACGACATGTATTGTTGACGGAAAACTCTTGGGAACCAACCGAAACAAACACCAGTGCTATAACAAACGGGACAGTGTAACAATATCGCGTCCTTCTATGAACCAGCTTGTCACTATTATTAATATTTTAGTTAAGTTTTTGACTTGGTGCAGTTGATGGCACAATAATATTCACTTTATGATGACCTTTAACAAGCAACTGATTCGACGTTACGATTTGATCACGAGATTTTATGTTTGTTAAGAGACCGAAGAGACCAAACAGAGCTGTTTAGACAGGGCGCATTGCTTTGGGCCACTACGCCCTCAATCAATTCAATTTAATTCAATTCAAAGCGGTGGCTTGTCTACATAATCCACTGTTTCTCCTTCGTTAAACCATTGTCAAGAGCAGTAATGGTTAGAGCTTAACAATCAAATCAAATCAATCATTTTCACAATCAATCAACAAATTTGAAGTTTTGCGATCAAGTCATAACGAGCAACAAGCTTTGTTAGCTTGCGAGCAACAAGTTGCCCAGGATTATTGAACGAGGGTGCGGCGGTAACTCCGTCGTTGTCCCAGCACGCACTTCGCACAAGGCGTGTTGCTCGATCGCGGCTCGTTTAGTTTCTCTATAAGTGTAGTATCTCTGGTAAAACGAAGTCGTCGAATGTCGTCATGATGGCTGAACTTTTTTCTACAAGCTTTTTTTTTGGAATCGGGCATCAATCACATAACGTGTGCTTAGCCTGATAACGTGTGACATAACGTGTGATGTTGCCTGATGGGGGAGTTCTTATTTCCCTTGTTTACATAAGGAGGAATTCGGAATTGGGCAATAGGGTGGAGTGTCAAACCTTTTTTTTTTTTGGAACTCCTCATTGGCAGGATGTGGAAAGTTGCCCTTGGGCATCACCATCACACGCAAAACATTTCATGACTATGGGATCATGTCTTGAGGTGCCCCAAGGGCCTTCAAGTTTAACATTGTATAGAAATGGGCGGAATGTTGAAAAAAATATGGTGATTTGACTGGTTTTAAATCTATCTTTTAAAATTATCTCATTCGATTCTTTCAGACACTACGTTAGCACGCAGTAATTGCAAAGAATTTTATTTTTCTTAAAAACTGTGGAGATAATTTAGCATCGACGATTGGCCACAACGGCTTTTTAGGCAATTTTGGCTCATAACTACTGCTTACACTGGTATCCGGCTAAAACATCGCCGGCAAAACATTGCGTGACAAAAACATGGCGGACAAAACATCGCGTTGACAAAACATTGCACGGTCAAAAGATCGAACGGAAATTACATTGCGGATACAACATTGCGAACAATAACATCGTGGACGAAACATAGCACGGACGAAACATCGCAAATTAAAAAAATTGTAGCTGTTTAAAATATTTAATAATTTGGAAGTTAAATTTAGAAGGTGCACTGTAAAAATACGCACTGTAAAACCTAAGCAAAACTATCTAAATTTCGGTTGTTTTGGTGGATGAGCCTCCTGAAAATCGTAAACCCATCTTAATTTATTACGGAATGAACTAAAAATTCAAAATGTAAGAATGTAAGCTGTCAGGCAATGACATTCTCTCCTACCCCGCCCCCCCCCCCGACTGAAACTATCAATTTAACAAAATAAAAATGCCAATCTTATTTAAATATTAAAATCTAAGCTGTCAGGTGATATCATTAAGGTGTTTTTCCTACCCCTCCCACCACTGAAAAAAAATGTATTTAACAAGAATAAAACACCAACCTTATTTTATTACTAGAATTTTCAGGCCAGCAATGCCGGCTGTTTCATAAAACAACAACATCCCCCTTCCCCATCCCAATGTTGCAAACGGTGTATCAGAATTCCAGTCTAGCTATGCTGGCTGACGGTGCATCAGAATTCCCAGGCTAGCTACACTGGCTGTTTCATAAAATAGTGGCCATTTTTGCAATATTTGAATTTCATATCAGTCCTTTAAGACGCCGAACCATTCTCAACTTATTGGCCTCTTTATAAGTTTTTGGTTTTGCTTTAAATTGGTTTTATTTATTTTGTATTTAGTTCATAAAAATATTATTTTTCTCCAAATACCTGAAATATGCCCAACTACGCTTCAGGATATAAGACACTGACGCTATGGCACCCCACTACAATGGTTTACGTCTTCGAGAATTGAATTGATGTCATGTTTGTTGCCTAACTTGGGGCGACGTGTCTAGATCATGCAATGAAAGCAAGCAATGAAAGAGGGCGAACGAGTTCATTCTTGGGACGGTAGCAAATAAAATTTACGGTTGGCCCGGTAACAATCCGTAACAAACGAAATATTACATCTTCAATATAACACGTAGGCCTACACCAACTCCATCTGCCGTCGCTTTGCGTCACTACTTGTCAGTACAACCGGGAAGAATGTTGTCATACTTTCAATGGGGAGGGGAGGGGTAGGGAAGGGGTTAAAAGCTCACACCTTCTAAAGTTAAATTTCAACTTATTAAATATTTTAAACAGCAACAATTTTTTTTATTTGCAATGTTTCGTCCACAATGTTTTAGCCGTGCTATGTTTCGTCCACAATGTTAGTGTTCGCGATGTTGTATCCGCGACGTAATTTCCGTGCGATATTTTGTCCGCTATGTTTTTGTCATGCCATGTTTCGACAGCGATGTTTTAGCCGGGATCCACTTACACTAGTGTGCAGACAAATTTGTTTTTGGCTATTACGGCTACCTTTCTTAGTCGCTAAGTGTTTCAAATGAGATAAAGTCAAATGTAAATTTAAAACCAGTCAAATCATAAATTTAGCCTTTTTCGCTGTTCCGCCATTGCCATACAATGTTAAACTTGAAGTCCCTTGGGACACCTCAAGACCCCAGATTAATGAAATTTTTTTGCATGTAATAGTGATTCCCAAGGGCAACTTTTCCACGCCCTACCTATGAGGAATTCCAAAAAAAAAGGCTTTTACACTCCACTCTACTGGGCAACGATAACTAACACTTAGGACTGGGCTGAGATGCTGTAATAGGTTGATAACCAGGATATAATCAGGCATTCTTGACACTGCGTGTCTCGGCATTGTTTTATCTCATGCTCGAACAGAGAGCAATATCCTATAAATATCAAATGCCCGTTCGAGTGCTGAGATAAAAGAATTTTGAACTTAGTACAATGTTTCAGCACTCGAAGTAGCATTGGCATCAGCTAGAGAGTACCAATAGCCATCGTTAGCAAAGACCCTTGTTATCATTCTTAGAAGAGGGCTGGTCAGTTGGGATCGGCAGATAATATATCATTTTTCTAGATTGACTCCAACAGATCAGCCCTCTTTTAGCAATGATATCAGTAGTCTTTTCGATCAGTTGGGTGGCTCTTACTGATGTTAGTGCTATTTTTATTGTTTTGAGTGTGTCTTGATTCTCAAGCACTCATCTGAATAAGTATCAAATACGTGCTTAATTGTTTGTTGCACTTCGCCATGTTAATCTCACATGCTAAACAATATTTCCTCGAATATAGCAAAACGTGTAGCGTCGGGTGCTAAATGATGCGAAAGAAACACGTGCTAAAAAATATGAGAAGAGCTAATCTTCTGGAATTGGTAGAAAGTGTCACACGCTGTTCGAGTACTGAGAAAGGTATCACACATTTGCCCATTCTGGTCGAGTAGCCTACTGAGATCACTCAAAGCTGTGCATTTCAGCATTGTTACATATCAGCAATCGAAGATGAGTGATGTCTTGTAGAAGTAGAGGCGACAATGCAGCTGATACAACACAAGGATTGTTTTACCAACAATCGGACAGCATCGTTTCTTGCTGTCATCCTAAAATCCTGTCAGTGATCTGACCTACGACCAGACAGGTCAAGAATTTGAAATATCCCAATTTCAAGATGACACCTATTACAGATCAATAACTGCCTTGGTAACTACCTTAACTATTTTAATTCGTTGCAACTGGGTCGTCTACATTCTATTTAATGGAAATTGGACAATGATAAGCATAATTTCAAATTGTCTGCCTATATTCAAGATGGCAGCCATTACATGGCACGTTCACCATTGTATTCATTGCAACTCGTTTGTCTATGTAGTAAACTTGAAATAAATTGTTTCATAATAAGCATTGTTTCAAAATTACTAGTTAATTTCAGAATAGTACCGATTACAGATTAATAACGACAATGGTACATTCAACATTCATTACTTCAATTGTTATCAACTAATTCATCTACGTTCAAAATTTGAAGCATATCCGACGATAAGAAAATGGACGCTTAATTTTAAGATGACACCCATTACAGAATGATAACAACTGCGGTACATTCACTAATTTTATTCTGCAAGTAGAGGAGCGACATTCTGAATTACAAAGAAATCAGGTGGCAAAAAAGTATAATTTCAAAATAGCACGTGTTACAGATTAATAGCGACCAATTTATATCCCCATTTTACTTTATTGCAAAAGTTTGCCTAAGACTTAATTTACAAAGAAACTGGATCATTACAAACACATTTTCAAAATGGCCACCCCTAATTTCAAGATGGTGACGATGGCACATCTATTGTTACTATTTGTATCATTTATTTCGTCGGTGTTCTAAATTGAACGTAAATCAAACAATAATAGGCATAAATTGATAATAGCCTAATTTGATCTGAACGGAAAAAGGAATTTGTAGGAAAAAATACAATTGGAATACAACTGGAATACAATTGTTATAATTGCAAATACATTGTTGACACTTCAGATTATTCTCTACCACCACCATCAATCACCACCCAATCCTCCCAACCCTTCTAGGAGTAGAACAACTTTCCCCTGAAAAAAAGCAAGTTAACTATTCATAAATGTTGTGAAAAAAAAAACATCAATAAGGAAAACAATCCCACTCTTGTGTCTGACGCACACACCCCAAATCGTGAGTTTAATAAGAAATAAATTTGTGGAACGCTGAAAGCTGCAACATGCAACAGCGGAAATGCTAGGCGTGTTCTTTGCCAATTGGCACACCCGGCTGTATCCACGATTGACTATTTTATCGCTGAAATTTTTTTATTGGGAAATATAACCCGATACTTTTTTGTTGTGTCCTATTAGAATGGACGACGAGAGAATCAAACTAGTTCGTTTTTGTTTTCTAATATTTGGTATTGCGTGACCATACTGTGTGAGTATAGTCAACATTTATTGATATCTGCTGTGAACTCTTATCTTCAAGGTGTGCTAGGGCCCCCCTTTACTAAAAAAAATTGTGGGTTCTCTTTATTATGCTTCAGTTTGTGGTTTTTTTTATTTAAAATATAATCATACCTGAACTCAGGCAACCTAAAAAACAGTAGATTGGTTCCATTTTCCTTTTCCATTTTCTTTTTTTTAGATAAGTTTTGACACCTACACTTTCTTATGCAAACTTTCACATAAAGTAGGGCAAGTAACGCATACTACCAGGAGCCGACGGCTATTGGTGCATAGAGAGCCGACGGCCCCTCGACCCTGTAGGATTCTCGCTTCATCAGCTCCTGATACGACAAAGTAGGCCTTAATAAAAAAATTGTCTTGCTATCCAGTTTTAGCTGTGAAAAAAGTTGGTTAGATTTTTTCAGTCAATGGTTGCTTCCCTCCTACTTAGACTTAGAGGTGTCATGTGTCATGCATACATGTCTCTTGCGTATATGTGAAACCACAAAAATAAATGTAGCTACAGCTTTACATCTTTAGTACAGAATCGCATGTAAGGTGCACAGGTAAAGTGTTTTATGAGAAAAAATAGTAGGGTTGGTCATCATCAGAAAAAACGTTAGGGCTGGTGGGGTTATCGAAAACACGACTATTTTTTGGAGACATACTGTGTAACTAGTCCTAAAAAGTATTCTATTAATAGATAGATCCAATACTGGGGGGATGGGCACAAATAAATATTTTTTTTCTTGGGGGAGAGAAATTGTATGTCCCTCAACTGAAAAACGCATCATCATTTTTATTTTTCTTGCTTTTAATAATGCGTACGGCTTCATAACAAAAGTTTGAAGTCAATAGCAAGTAAGATTTTTTCAAGGATAATACCCCTTAGCACATCTTACATGCGATTAATATTTTTTGCAGGGATGCTCAACTCCTCCCCCCCCCCCATCCGTTATTTGCATACTTAGCTGGGATAAATTTTTATCATGAATACAAATGGACAGCCTCTTATCTAAAATAACTGAAAAATTACTAAAATAGGCCCAGTAAAAAAAAAGTCCAGGTCTGTAAGGAACAAAATTCCAATACCAGCTATTTTTAAGTTTAACTGAACTTTTTATGTTCATCAAATTTTTTTTAAATAACACCATGATGAATCAAATTCTTTCATTTCTATTTTACAAAATATGCAACATTTTGTGAATTATATTACATAAGAATATTATCATGTCGGTACTACAAAAGTTACTAAAAGATCCATTACTTTAACCTAGGTTACCAATAACATAGAAGGCTCATAAAGTTTGTTCCATTCATGAAGATGTAGACAACTGGCTTAAGCTCACAGGACCTTAAAGCAATTAAGGTGATCAAATAAAACACACAGGAAAGCTTTAACTATATTGAATTCATCTATCAGTTAGCCCACTTATTTCAGTAATCCAGAGAGGCCCGCAATGGATGCTTTCAAGGTCAAAGGCGTTGTATTACAGAGGCAGCTGGCATGGAGAACATAGCACATAGTTAAGTTATGCCATATCTTGTGCCCGCACAGAACGTCGTCTTCGTTCATCGAAGTGTAGTGTTTGATAATCAGCAGACTTTTGAACATCTCTTAACTCTTGATCACCTTCTTATGCCAACAGAAATCTTACGCAAAGCTACAGAAATTCACAGCAACAATTTCACGCTGGCTGTCATATTGGAAGCATACAGCTATAAAGATTGGAAAAAAGCCCTTTTGGGATTGGGTAGCTACTGGGTAGCTGATCACGTGATCGGTATTTGAAACAATTAAACTAGTTAAACACGAGGAGGTAGGACAAGCACTCACCTGCTGTTGCGGCATTTGTCCTGCGTGCACGTTAGGTTTAATTTCAAATTATGAAGCAATTTCGACAACTATTATTAAACAATCAGATTATCCACTTGAGTCTTTTGATTATTGCTACTAGTTTCAACGAATAAAAAGTGATACTCGCATCTGTAAAAAGTAAAAAAGTTATAATTCAAACTGTTTTTGGAGCCAACTTATTTTTAATCCTATTGATACATTTTAATTACGTTACATCCTTTCAACCAGAAAGTACTATTGCTCGTTACTAGTTATATTAATGGCTGAGTGAGTGAACCAGGTCGGGTTGCAACGTTCATCCAGTTGTGGCAAATCCTGACTTGGCCAGATATGGAAAATGCAGATCTTGCAGTTACCATATCTGGCCATATCTGGGAACTCTTGACCTGACCAGAGCAGGAACATTCAGATCTGGCAGTTGCCATATCTGACCAGATATGGACTTTTCATAGGGAAATGATGAGGGTACTGACATTTTATCAATGGATTTATGAGATCACCAATAGATTCCCTTTTCCCTTTTTTTCGCTACAATTATTCACTGTGCTGTTAAGTAGCATGACCGGAACGAGTCTCCAAGGTACTTCAAGTCGATACAACGCAACTGCCTTAAAGTGAAAATCAACTTAATCATTTGGATTATTGAGACCGCCATTGAATTTTTAATCTAATCGGAGCGCAGCTCCATTTATGAATACACTCGAATGCAATCACATCACGCAATAAACACTTCAACAATTTAAGCAAAATTTTGCAGAATGATGGCAGAACACCAGTAGATGGTTTGCAAAAAAAATTTAAAACACACATGTTGTTGAGGAATAATGAATAATGGTGAGGCTACTGACACTCTGCCAATGGAACAAGTGAAATAGATGTAATGCGCTCTGAAATTTCTGATAACACTAATTCTCAACTGCATGTCAAATTTTATAGTTTCCAACTAAAATTCTTCAAATGTGCTGGTGCTTTGTCTGTTGAAAAACCGCTCGTCGGAAAAGTAATAAAAATCTATAGTCGCAACTTCTGTCAATACCATCCAGCAACCCAGTATGAAAGCAAATGGACAGAGACACTCGATGTGATGACGAAACTGAAAGATGAGCTACAACACCGTCTCTAATGCTACACGGGCAGCTGTCTGTGCCGATGCGTTGTTTCAACATTAATTTATTAAATATATGTTTATGCAACCTTAATTTATCGTGTGATTAATAATAGCTTTGCTCTATTTTGTCTACAGCGTAACTGATGACACCCTAGTTTCCTCTTTTTCCAGCGAAATGTATTTCACCTCTTTCAAAACAGTTACTGTTTTTGTACACAACCTAGAGATTGGATGGAGAGTCTGTAAGCCTATGCCTTTTATTCTTGTTAGCTATAAAGCATGCTCAGAGTTCGATTGATTTGCATTGAGTACATAATCAGTGGTTGGGTAGAAATAAGGACAAATTTGTTTAGGCCAGACTAAAGTGTTGGCTATAGTAAAAAGCAACAAAGCTATGTCACTGGAATCACGAGAAACAAGAATATCATAACGAATATCATTTATTTTTTTTAATTAAATTTAAATATACGAGAGCACGAAGCATTTGATATGTTTATTTTGCTCACTACTCTTGTAATCACATTATTTTTTCAAATTCCATACTCAAATAGAAAAACAACTATCATACAATATTTACACTATATACACACAAAAACAACTATCAGATATAAAAATTTCCTCAGTCCATTTCACTATTTCTATACAGATTCGTTCTAGAACAACGTAAAACACAATATTTATTGTTAAATATAACGATTTTAGCTCCAATTTTAATTTATTAAATTGAGTAATATTTTTTTTATTTTTCCTGTAAATTGTTAAAAGTCGTATTAATGTAAGGTATTTGTCTCATTTTACTATATAAGTTTCTCCAAAGTGGTACTTTTAGTTTTATTGTCTGAAATTGGGATGTTCTTTTAATTTTTTCATACTTGTTCTTTAAACCAAAATAATGTTTCAAAGCATTACGTAATTTCTTAATCCTGTAATAATATAAAAATTGTTCTTCTTCATTAAGTCAACTGTTTTTGTTTTTTACCTGTATTTGAAAAGAGTTTTAATAATTCTATTTTGGATTTTTTTGTAGTTTGGATAGTATGTTTTGTTAAGTTTTACCATAAATTCCAATTACGTATCTTAAGTTGGAATCAACTAATGCATCACAAATAAATTATTTATTTAATATTTATTACTTCCTTAAGAAGGAATAATTTTGGCATTATTTGTTTCAGTTTCTTACTTAGTGTATTTATGTTTTCCAAAATTCCACATATTAACAATTTGCATTCCAAGATATTTTTGCAGAGGTAACTTTTTTAATATACGAGTAATTTTTTTAATATAATTTAGGTGTGAAAAAAGTTGCAAAGTAATTTCATCTTCAATCGAAGCATGGTGTTCTAACGCCAAGTTGCACTGTCTTGTCATCACTAATATGGACTTCATTGTGTAAACCTCGTAAAAAAAACCTCACAAAAAACATAACAATATGAAAAAAATGATAGATTACTTTTCAGGCACTTGCTGCACTCTTAAAAATCAAAGCCTTTTATTGAACAGACGCAGGGAAATAAGGCTAGATGGAAAAAATCCATACTAAAAAATACAGGATAGAAATAATTTGTTAGGTAAAAAATACAGACAAACTCGTCTGACCCGAATTTATTTTTTAACGAAAAAAGGAAAATTTTCTGACTGATAACGTTTCCAGGAAACTTTCTATTTATCCGATAGTTTTTGATTTCTACTAAATTTAATATGTAGGTTGGGTAAAAAAAATACATTAATTCTACAGGAGCCATTTACATAAGAGGTTTCCCAATTCATCTAAAACTACTATTCACTATACCTGCTAATTTCGAGGCCTACAGGTCTTGAAATTTAAAAAAAAGTATCGTAGTTTGGTTTAAAACTATACGCGTTTAGCAGAAACACGGATTCTTTCATTTGACCCATCAACAATACAATTTTGAACAAATACATAACACGTGCACGAATAATGGATCTTGAGTTTGCTGAGTGGCATTGTTCCGTAATTACAATGGTTAAAACAATGTAAAACAATCAAAATTATCGTTCAGGGACCCGTAACTCCAGAATGATTCGACCAATCGAAAAAGTGGTCTCTGTAAAATTGAAAGCCAAGGAAATTTCTGGCTTAGACACGTTTCAGATTTTTAGGTAGTTGCAGTAGTTTTCTGAAACCGTGTCACGCAAGAACAAGAACAACCACCACAACAACAACAAAAAGTGAACAGTTTTCAAATTTACGTGTGGCTCCATACGTTTACTCTTGCACGGAAATGCATAAAAGTTTGCATAAATATACCTTCTATACCTATCAACTATCTGGCCAAGTTTGGTTGACATATATTGAATAGGAACGGAGATAAATAGATTTAGTTCTGCTGGAGAGAGGACTTTAATCATGTATATACACGGTACGCCAAAGGCACGGAAAGAGAACTGCAGCCAAACCAACTACAAACAGAAGGAATTGTACTAAATGAGCAAGCAAAGCAATTGAAATTCATTGGGTTTGCAGGGAGTACAGAATATTAAGTTGGTATGCCAAAGTATCCCGAATTAGAAAAGAGAAACGAAGTCGTTTGATGTTTAAGATAATGTTGTAGAGATCCGAAGTAAAAACAGCAAAGGAACACGAATAAAATTTACTGTAAAGCAGATACAGCAGAGTTGTTGTGCTATTTAGTCCAGGCAAAACCTTACTGCGTATTCAACCATTCGACACATAATTAAAAGTGAAACCAGCACTCAATTTATAAAAACATGTAGACTTCTAAACAAAGAAAGAATAATGTATGGATTCTATTTCGTTGTGTTTAGATTACTGAGCGTTTTGTATTTTTATATTGGTAATATTAGACACATAGGCACACACGCACACAATCTTAACACAGACACCCCGCCGCATGCATGCACGCATGCACACATACACACAAAATCACATGCACACACACTACATGCTTTTTCAGTGAAATTTTTCATTACTCTTCAGTCAATTAGTGTTTTTTTCCCGTTCATCAGGCTATCGATGACGGTGAAACATGATGATTAGTTTGTAATGTCATTGTGCTAACGACAATACTAAGAGCAGCAATATTACACCCAGGTAGACACTGGTTATTAGTGCATGTACTGTGTTCAAAACTAAAAAAGGTAAAGAAAAACGAAAAAAAAAATGGAATATAGCAATAGTAACTTTTGACGTGAACTAAACAAACACGGCAGTATCTGAAAGCTTACAGGAAAATTTATTCGTTTTCCATTAATATTTTTACTTCAGATCAGCTAAAACTTGCCTTAACATCAAACAAGTTCGTTTTTGTTTTCTAATCACGTTAGCATTTTTCATGGGAGTATGGAAGATAGAAGCGTACATTAAAATGCACCCACAATATTATCAAGTACAAGTGCATGGCGAGTCACGCAGTCAATTTTTTAAGTAAAGACTGGTGAATACTCGTAGATCCAGGACTGGTATTAGTGTTAAGCTCAATGAGCATGATTATAGACGTCATTAACAGAGAAAAACCGTTGGGAATTCTGGTTGTAGAACATAGACATTAGGTGAAGACATAGGCTCTAGATAACATATGGAATTTATAACACATTACAAGTATAAAATAGTTACATTGTAAAGTAAAATTAGGCAACATTATGTAAAATATGTAACAATTATTTGCAGCATTATGAATGAAGCGTTGGATCAGATTGTACAAGGTTTCAGTGGTCCATTGAATGTCTCCAAATTACATTTGTTGCCTACAAATAATCCTCTACACAACTGGACAGTTCTAAGTGGTAACTGGTTTTATTCATTAATTCTTTTATTCATGAGTATTAAAAAACGCTTAAGCGAGTAAAATACGGATGTAAGCCTTAAAAAACTTAAAGCTTTAAAGGAACAGATATTGGAAAAAGACATGTAAGCCATCAGCGTCGCACTAATACGTGTAAAAGAATCT
>JAHWFP010104043.1:149301-214241 GCA_023313725.1 Lithobius niger | reverse complement strand
ATTTTTATCTAGAATGCAGTTTCCTTATGAATGGTAACATATCCGGGAAGGTTAAAGTTAACAGCGGATGTCTATCTAGAATGCAGTTCTCTTATGAACCTCCTACCGTAAATCCTACCGGTTCTACAGTAATGAACTTACAAACAATCAAATCGTGGCCATTTCACAGTGATGACTAGAAAAGCTCATCATAAAGAATGGCGTCATGTCTAACATTTACTGCTGTATGAATGTTGGCTGACCACTTAGAGTCGCTGATAATGAATTGAAGCAATATTTCAACAAGAAAAATGAACTGTCTTTAGATAGGCATGCTTTATTCGAGGAACAGAGGTTTGTTTATTTGTTCCTAACGTTTTATATTCCCATATCATGATCTAATTGTATTCTGGGCGTTGAGTGTGCAAGTAAACGACCCTACACGTTCACATGTTGCAGGGAAAAAACATGTTTAGAAGAATCCAACATCTGTATGGAGTCGGATACATGTTGACTTCAAACGGTTCGTGTGACTGAAAAATGTATGCATTAATACTGCATGTCCATACGAAATTCCCTTTCATTTATAAAATGAAATCCACCAGTAGCTCTAGCATAAATCGTAAATTTCGATAGTTATTTGCAACGTACGGGTATTTCAAAATTCACACAGTAATCACACAGTCTTTAAACGAATGCAGCATTCGCCACTTAGGCTAACAAATGTATCATTTTTTCTAGTTCGAATAATGAAAATGGCATTGTTAACTGCTCGGTAAAGTCACGAAAATACGGTACTCAATCTCTTTTATGCTGTACCACTCCTCATTTCTAAAAAATACAACTCGGTTTAAAGTATTCCTCAGAAGGAACGAGCGAACGAAATTGCATCTTCTCTTACCTAATATCCAAAACAGGGTTGAGAAGAAACAACTCAAGCCTAAATTGCATAAAATAGTTTTTAGTTTGAAAGAAACCAACATGTCTGGAAGAGGGGCTATCGATCAGCGACCAAATTTTACTGTATTTGCAACAGTTGTCAAAAGCAACGGTATAAATTTCGCTATTCAGTCGAAAAGATGGACGAAAATAGGTAGCAAAGCAATGTCGACCACTTAAAACCACATACCGGTGGTTTCTGAAGATGAGAGTAAGCAAGATCGTCTGACCAGTTTGAATCATCATCCTACCAGTGCAAATCATGCTTCTGGCGGTAAAAACCTATCAACAGCCAGCCCTGGCTCAAGGCCTGCTGTGAGACATTCAGTGTCACATAAACCCACATTGCTACACGTTTGCGATGATAATCCACAGAAAGTGTTCGATTTTGAACATCCGCTGGTTCTTGGCCCACAACGAGGTGAACATCGAAGATCCAGCCCAGAGAATATGTTGACCCTTCAAAAGGAAATCGTGTTTGATACACAATAAGACTGTGTTCCGGGGAGTATTACTCCTACTAACATTTCCGTGGGGCAACACCCAAGATTTTTTTGCATTCGGAAAGTAAGAAGAAGTTGCCTCAAAGTCAAAAACTTTAAATTCGGTTATAGATAAGTCGTGTGTGAGAATCGGCAGCCATATTGGTTCTTATTAATTTCTGATTATGATTTGCATCCACTTTATTATGTCCTGCTACCCAAAGGTAATTGCATTGTTGCTTTTCTGTGCAAGTGCTTTAATTTTTGGGAGTCATTGTTTTGGAATTTAATTGTAGTTAATGTTAACAAATTAATATGGATTTAAAGTGATTTGGGTTAATTCCCTATCCAGGATTTGAGTGATTGCTTATGAACATGCATAGTATGATGTACATAGGTGAATCATTTCTTGATAGACTTACACTTTGTACATAGATAAAAATTTAGTGCATGTTTCGTTATCGGTGAAATTTAATTTTTTCGATAATTTTGCCAAACATTGGTGAACAAATACACCATTTTACAGGGTTTTTGACAGCTTTCGAAGGGATCTAATTTTAAGTCAATAGCTAGTTGTCTGCAAATCGTTTAGCAAAACCAAAAATAGTTTCCAAAATAGAACAAATACTAGACGTTTTTTTCTGGAGGTGCAACTAATAATTTTTACGCCATCCCCCAAAAGCCCTACTTTCACAAATCCCAAGTGATCGTCCCTTCCCTCCACCCAAAGTAAACTATACCGGCCAGACTGTCTAAACGCATAATCCTTTCCCTATATCCACTTGCTAGAGAGAAAGGAAGGTGACAAAGTCAATTAATTCCAAAAAGGCAAGAAAATTATTAACAAATTCACAAAACTGAACATTTTTCGTAAGCAATGCCCCGTAATTCCTTAATCAAGTTGAACTAAAAGTTTCTTAGCATTCAATATTTAGAAGAAGAAAAAAGAAAATAAATATTCAGTATCGGATTCCCAATACTCGATGAGTATATTGGTACCAGACTGGATTAGCAAAATGTTGGTGTGCACTGAAAAATAGGCATTTCGAACGAAAAAAAAAGAAAAACTACAGTCACTTTAATTTAGAGAATAATTTAAAGGTGGTGGTGCTGTAGTCATCATGTAACCGCAACATCGGCAAGGACAAACCATTGTAGGTGGTGGTCCCCTGCAAAACAATTTTAAAGTAGAGACGACTTTCCTGGATTTTTTTAAAGGTGCCACCCTGTATATGTGAGCCAATATTGCTACAAAGAGTTTTTGACGAATAATTTGTTCCGAGAATTCGTTAACTAACAATTTAAATTAATGTAAATTTTTTCCATTCCCTGTTTAATTGATCAATAATCGAGCCCGTTTGGCTTTCTGTCCTGTTTATTAACGACAATTTTGTCATCACCACCTGCCGATCGCACTACATAACTAGTGCAAATAAAGTAAAAATAAATCACAATGCATAGTAAAAAAAAACCTAGGTTTCTATAGATTTGTTGTTATCGTAATTGTACTCAACCTGCTGTTATTTTGCAGTTTTCAAGTTAGTTTGTTGAATTTCACATAAACTGCAATGCAGTTTGTTTTTTGTGGGTACCGTCGATCTGCAGTTAAACTGCAGTTTTATTACATTTCAAATAAACCACAGTTTAACTGCAGTTAAAAAAAGTTTTTTGCAGTTAAACTTCAGTTTCATTTTCTGCAGTTCATCTGTAAACCTAGGTACTACATAGGTCTGCACTCCTCCTTATTTAGGGGGTTAGTGTAGTGTACGTAGGATGCATTAATCATCGCCACTTATCTCACTAACCATTGAACTCAGTATGGTCTTACCACTAGTTAAGTAGCACCAATGTTGCCTCCTGTGTTATTCACTAATGTCTTGTTGCGTGACATCTATGTAATACGAATTAATA
Organism: Lithobius niger; assembly: GCA_023313725.1. Classification (NCBI taxonomy): domain Eukaryota; kingdom Metazoa; phylum Arthropoda; class Chilopoda; order Lithobiomorpha; family Lithobiidae; genus Lithobius; species Lithobius niger. The sequence continues at coordinate 210,930 of JAHWFP010104043.1, read as the reverse complement.
AAAGGTCAGAGCACCAGTATTGAAAAGCACTGCACAATGTCCCAAACAAACTCACAGCTGATTAGTTCAGTGACTAGCCTTGTGGTGACAAAGCAGACTCTCCTCTATGCTATGTGCACTCTAGTTCGTTTGCTGTGAAACTTCGACTTATAGCACCAGTATGCAGGATTATTATGCAGTGTTTTATGGAGCTGCACTCACAGTTTGCATTAAGGTACAGCTAGTAGACCTGACAATGACATTTAATTTTTCACAAAAATATATCGATATCAGTTTTTTTCCCTAATAAATAAGTCAACGAATCTTTCAGCTCTTTTTTTTTAGATTCGTTTCAAACACGAGTTTTGCAACAAACGGCATCAAAGGAATAATGAATTTGCTGATTTTTCTACTATTATTGATTGTGAATGGTGTTCATTCCTTAAAAAATGGCACAGAAGAGGGACCATCATGGCTTTTGGTAAAGTACAATAATATAGTCTAAAAATAAATTAGTTGTTGCACCGTTAAAAAATAACTTTTCCTATTGAACGTAGTTAAAACACCTCTAACAAATCTTCTACCCAATTAGCCACGGCTGCACAAACACTATTGCCCTTTTTTTTTAATTAGATACATTTTACGTTTTAGCGTAGCAGTTATTTATCTTTTAGACGTTTTGAATGGTACAAATCTTGGGTGGTTGCATCAGCGTTTCTCAGATAATGTGCTACTATGGTTTTTAAAAGCTGTCGAATGGTGCTAATTTCACATGATCAACAGAACTACATAGATTATAATTTTTCCAAAGACCTCCCGAAAGATAATATATAAATTATAAAATGTGAATTTAAACCCTTCGATCAAATTAACCGTTTCTGTTGTGCACGTGAAGCATGTTCGTTTGACATTTTGATTCAAAAAGGTCTTTTTGGCAAATCGTCGAAATGTTTTCAGCCTTCTTTAGCCAAATGAATGGACTACATGAAATAAGGGTTTTCCATTCAAGGTCACCAAAGCAATGAAAGTTTGTGTGACTCTTTTCTCGAAAGTTTCGATAAGCCTGGAGGAAATTAGGCAACCAAACAAGGTAGCCACGAGCAGCCACGTACCAACAGTTGTCAGCAGCTGCTAATAGAAGCCATGTAGTCTGACGGAAGCATCTGCCTGAAGCCATTTTTGGGACACCAGCATCCATGTTTCACGTCTGTGGATAGTTCAAACCCAGTCAGCAATGTTGCAAGGCACTTGATGGTTACACTTCCAAAAGGATTATCCGTCCTGGAGATTAAGCAAACATGGCGTCTGTCATTTCCAGGTCTACTTTGTAGCAACCAAACAAAGTAGACAGGAAATGACAGAAGCCATGTCCAACTGATTAATTATTATGCAGGTTAAGAAACAATACAGAACTTATCTACAGATTTAACGAGTGAGTTGGATCCAAAAGTAAGAAGTCTGTAGGTGCATTTAATTTTAGACAAACCTATTTTCTGAGTTTCCAGCACATCCACAATCTACTACAAAGACGATACGTCGGAATCCTTGCTCACAGGGAAGGGTTAATCCACAATTGAATATTTTGGCCGTCGGTTGGTTAAACTACTGAAGCGCAAATTTTCGGCTGTTGGCGTATGGCTGTGGACATTAAATAGTTGGAAACCAACACTTGTCGCATGGCCAGTATGGAGTCTGTTATTTTTTTTGTTACTGGCTGCTATGTTCTATGGTTGCCTAGTCTATACAAGACCTAACGTGTTCCCTATTTACACAGATCCTACTTAAAAGGTAGGTTTTATACACAAAAGAGGAAAAGACAAGTTAATCTACAGAGTAGATTTCCCATTTTCTATGTTTCATTTTGGTTTGTAGAAAGTCTAGATATGAGAACGAACCCAGTATCGATTATTCAGCCAAACGCTGCAGGCTGAGAGACCTGAATATCGTAGGGCAGCAGTTTGCTCAGCTGTCAATGTGACCCAGAGCTAGACAGGTGTATATTCCGTCGAAATCAGCTACTGAATAAACAACTTAATAAAAGAAAAATTGCTGACATCATTGTTTTTAACCCACAAAGATTGCAAAAATCTAATAACCAAAATAATAGGTAGCCTACTTAAATATGTATTTATGTGTAATTTAATGTAATTATACACAATATTTAGCTTAGGCGTCACTCGTTTTTAATTTCATTATTTATTCTGATCGTGTTTTAACATAATAGGGGTTGGAAGATAGGCCCAGTGTTTCAACATAAATATTTTTTAGATATTGCTGCTCGCATTAACACCACATTACTTTTTATTTTCCAGTATCACATGGACGGTTCATTTCTTTAGCATATTCAACAATTGTTTTTTCAGGTTATGTCACTAACATTTACCCCATTTAAACTATAGACACACCAGGAGAATGTTGTTTGCATAGTTAAAACCAGAACTTGCACTGACGTACCTCAAAACGCCCCGACAGAACTAGGTAGACAGAACTTGCTAGGACATGTTCAAAGCGGAGAGACCCATAAACAATTTTTTTTAATTATATAAAAAGAACAGTATGGTGTGCATGTGTCTAGTACCTAACAAAGTGTTAGTGACAAGGAGAAACCAGAATTTACATGGGTTTGTGGAGAATCCCCTGGTGTCGGAATTTGTTAATTTTATATTTTTGTAATAATTCAATGTAATCTTTGAACCTACTGCCGTTGGGTTGTATGGGACTGTGCACTGTCGGGAATGAACAGAAATAAACAATGTTTTAAGATTAAAACGGTTACGATTGGTAACTACATCATTAAAAAAGTGTCATGTGTGTGTGAGTGTGAGTGCGAGTGTATTAATTTTATGCCTCTACTCTTCTTTAACGAAGATACCTACAAAGATGGGAGTAGGATCAAATAAAAAATAAATAAATTGCGCTTCGGTTAAGCCTATTTTCATCGCTGTATCGTGATATTATGACCCTCAAAAATGCGGAAATAGCCTGCAAAAAAACATCGAAGTGCGTACTAGCTGTCAGCTTTAGAAATGCACAAATTCCCACCCACAGTTAACAAATACTATTTATCAAATTCCTTTTAAAGATAATACATGCGTCATGCAGTCACTTACATAGGACACGTGAATAAAACTCGTTTATCGGTGGCAATCTCACAAATCTAATTTCAAATTTAAAGATACAAAATATTCATTGGAACAAAAAATTCACAATTTTATTGCTTGTGTTATATTTGGATGGTTTTGCATACAAGTCTGATGTCCTGTGTAAGCAAAAAGGTGCATAATTTTTCTGTAACTGCTAGAATGTGTGTGGCATTAAGGAAGTGAACATCGGGGGGAGGGGGGTTATTTCTGTTAAACCACGCAACATTTCCGTAGTGAGCAACACTGTAGAATGGAAAGCAAGAATTAATGTATCTGTGTAAAGTATATAAAAAAATATATTTTAATGAAATTCATTGTGCAGGTCTTACATGCACAGCCACTTACATACGACAAAGAGAACAAACACTCGTTAAGCGGTTCCAGTCCCACAATTCTAACTTCAAACTTAAACAACCAATTCATAATTCAGCACTTTATCAAAACAGGACATGAACCAGATATTTCCGGACCCCGAATTTTATTCCAAATATCAGAGCATCGTAGCAGTCTTGATCCTGAAACATTGTGTATTTCTGTTCATTTACCCAGGTTCACGATCGTATCCAAGCCAATAGCAATAGGTTCAAAGGTTATATTGAATTATTGCAAAATATTAAAGTTGACAGACTGTAACACCAACCCAGCCTCTGCAAACCCACATAAATACTGGAAACTCCTTATTACTGGTACTTCGTTTGGTGCTAGCCACAGACAAACCTCGAAGTTCTTACTTTATTTAATTTATTTTTTTGAACTTCTTAAATAAACAAAGTACTGTTCTGTCCGTTTTGAACACCTCCGGGCAAATTACTGCTGCTCTGAGTAAGTGTCAAAACGTCGAGTTTTAATGTATGTTTGTGCACTTTCTGGCTTTTACTACGTTACAAACACTTCCCAACGTTTATATTTAATTATTATTGGGTTTTGTGTGTACTAGCTCTCAGCTTTAGAAATGCATAAGTTAATGTCTTTATTTCTTTTGAAGGAACCAATGAAGAATTTCTACAAGTCCGTACCCCGATTACTAGAACTCCTTAAAACAGAGAGGATAAAACTGGATTTGACTGGCTCCATTCATTTGATTGTTTACAATTGGTCAGAACAAAATTTAATAAAACAAGAAGAGGAAGATAACAAATCAAACAAGGTATATGCCTCTAAACTGTACTATAGGAAATTGTAATTTCAGTTCTATAAACTTGAGTCTCTTTATTAAGACATAGCTTTATAAGATGCCAAAGCCAAAGGGCTCAGTTATTGATAGGTGAATGCAAACCGAGTCAGTAGGGTTGAATGGAAGGGTTAATGAATGACATGGTTGTTTGTCGTTGCTACAGAATAACTTACAAAAATCAGCTATATTTTATTAAAATATTTCGTCAATGCAAAATATTTCATCAAAAACAGACGTGATATTTCGCCCAGTTAGCCAGGGATCATCAGACCTGGCGAGTCAGAACTCACTGCAGTTTAACAAACCCTGATTGCATAAAACTTGATGTAAATTTAAAATGTAAGTTACACAAAAGACATAAAAAATATTAAAAAACTTGGGAAAATAATGCATTTCGTGTTTCACAACCTTACCCCAAATAAAAAACAAACAAAAAATACAGTCATGAACAATCAAGCAACAGACCAAACCATGAAAAATACAAAAATTCACAAGACTATTGTCCCTCCACACAATTAGCCCTGAAAAGAAAGAGACTTTAGACATTTTGTCAATCCTGCCTATTCCGAGATTACAGAATGGTTAAACACTGGGTGTTTATTTTCAAAGACTAACCCTTGAGCAATGTACAGGCTCTCAAGTAACTTTCTTTTTGCCCAATAACATCCAACATTTACAATTTTCGCTATAATCATGAAGGCATGTTGTAGGAAGCTGTTGGGATAAGTCTCCCCCCACGTCATAGGAATGAACACAACGTTTATAAGATCAACATTAGGCAGTTGCTATGTGCTACAAATAACTGCTTAATTCGGAACTACAGAACATAGCGTCCATTCTTATGAGACGGTTGGTATGGAAGATTTTCCCATCACCTCCAGCAACATGCCATTCATGATGAAATGCTAGAATCCCCTGTCCAGAAAGTTCCAATTAAAGAGTCATTCCAAATGTGGGGTGGGAGGAGAGGGGTTAACGTACTCCCAAGATGTATTCAAAGAACAGCATAAAAAATCAACAACTTGGTCATTAGCGCCAACCTCAGTCAACATTAGGTCTGAAGGTTACAATAATGTGCGGAGCAAGTCAGTACACCTTGGGAGAAAAGGAAGAGAATTTCATTGCAAACATGTAACATGTAAACATGGAGAAACGGTCCAATGTTTGGCTGCTCGCATTTAACGCATAAATTGGTAAGCAAAATGGAGATGAAGATCATTACCCACTAGTTGAGCATTGCAGAAAAGCTGGGCGGAAAATTGATTGGGAAAATGTGAAAGATGGGCTCAAGAAAGTCAATGGACAACTGGAAAGTAATCTCAGCTAAAAGGCTGCCGAGCTGAGGGCATTATTAATTAAACTACAGTGAACATGTCAGGTAAAACTTAAATTACATGAAAGATGACGGAATAAAGCAAGCTAAAGAGTTTCATTTAGTTTAAAAACACCAGACGACCTTCACAAGATATCTTAATTTGCCACCTCTGATTTACGGGAGTACTCTTCAAGTAACACAAGAAAATCAGGATGCTAGCGATCACTGACATCTAACCAAGATAGTGAGAAAAGAACAAGTGATGCACGTGGTCACATCCCAATCACCCCGTATCGTGTTATAAAATTTGTTAAAATATGGCTAAACATTGGGATATATAAGTAAAATAACGTCATGTGCTCTTAAGTAATGAAAGAAGAAAAGTCTACATCCATCTTTCCCACAGATGGTGAAGAAAGCTGCATTTTACGTTTGTTTTAAAGAAGTAATCAGAAAAGTCTCCATAAGTGATAACCTAATACAAAATTCCAAACATGGTGGGATTAATGAGATATGCTTTAAGACAACATAGAATTATTTAACAGCGTGTAACAACAAGTTGGCGAGGTCATCCACAAGCAAATTTCCTAAATCAAAGTTGTAATAAACAAAATGTAATTCTCGTCTTATTACCTCTTGAGTGCCACTGTGCCTCAAGGGTTTTTTTTTCATGTTACTTTTACATGTTATCCAAAGTAAGTATAGTTCATATCATTCTATCATTCTTTTCTTCGTTTTTGTATGTTTCAGTTTGATGGATACGAATGGTTTCATAATCTTGAAGATATTTGGGGGATTGTTGCAGACCCAACCAAGCAACTGACACCAGTTGAACCCGATTTTAAAACGATTGTGGTTAAGATGCTTAACACATTATGTGAGTTTAAGGACGACAAAGCCTACTTTGAATTGTCACATGTTCCAAATACAGCAAGACACGTAGCAGAAACATGTCAAAAAGTGAAGAACGCATCTTAGAAAATTAAAGTATGTACTGTACTTTGCTACAATAATAAAGATAATTCAAATGTTAAGTGTACGGTATATCTTTATAAGGACGATAAAACATACTTGGTGATGCCACATCATTTACCAAATATATAAAGTACAGTGGGCGAAACGTGTCAAAAAGTGAAGAACTCGTTAAAAACATCATGTTCTGTTCTTTGCCTACAATAACAAAGATGAATCAACCATTTCTTTAATGACAAGTGCATATCTTTATAAGGACGACGAAACCTGCTGTGTGTTACCTCGTCCTTTGCCGCATTTAGAAAATCGAGTGGGAGAAACGTTTCAAAAAGTAAAGAGACTTCTTAGAAAATTAAAGTCTGTTTCATTATTTTCCTACAATAATAGAGAGAACTCAAACATTTAGTTAATGATAAGTGAATTTCTTGCATGATGACGCCGTGTTTTTAATATAGAAAATATGGTGAGAGAAATGTGTTAAAAAGAGAAGAATTCGTTTGAATTCTCTTAATTGTTGTTGGTAAAGTGAATTCAAACGTTGCTTTACATGTGCAACTTAAAAGAATAAGTTTATTCCGTTCTTTACCTGTCATAATAAAGAGATTCAATTATTGCTTCAATGTCAAGTGAATGTCTTTAAAAGGACGACGAACCTTACTTTGGTTATAATAATAATAGGCTTCACCCCCACAAAGGAAGGTGGGGATCTGGAAGGGTCCCTGGTGCGGCCACTAACATCGGTTCCATTAGAAGAAAAATTCAAGATGGCATCACTCATAGGAGCGCCCAAGGAAACAGGAAAGATCTAGTTTATTCAACATCCCCTGAAAGGCATCCAGCGAACTCGCCGACACCTTCAGCCGCAGGGAGGGAGTTCCATGGGGCCACAATACAATTAGTAGTAAAATGCTTCCTACAGTTAAGGTGGCATCCCAATACTCTCAGTTTCAGAGAGTTCCCTCTAGTACCACAACCCCACTTCGTTCGGAGAAAGGTAGGTCCAAGGGTAGCATGCCATGGATAATCCTAAATGTTAGGATCAAGTCCGCTTTTAAGCGTCGTAGTTTGAGGGGCTCGAGACCAAGCATACGCAATTTTTGCCCAGGCGAAAGCTGAGGGAGTCCACGCAAGGAACGCATAAAACTGTGCTGTACGGACTCCAGTCGGTCAATGTCACCAAGGAGGTATGATGACCAAACCGGGCTGGCATACTCCAGGAGAGACCTAACGTTTACTTTAAATGCCAACACTAAAGTTTGGCGATCAGGAGTCAGAAAACACCGCTTAATGATCGAAAGTCAATCTAAAGCAGATTTGGTTATGATACCGCAGTGGATAACTGGCTTTAAATCACAATTCAAATGAATGCCCAGGTCATGAATGTAAGTAGATGGCCGACTACTGTCGATTTGAGCTAAGGCCGTCAGGCGCTTGAGCTACTCACAGCCAACAGAGCTATCTCAATCGGCTGTGAGTCGAAATCGATATGCAACATCTGTCGGCATAATTTCTGCGCGTTCCAGCAAAACAATGGTGACCTCCGTGTCTGGTGATGTAGTAATTAAATTGTTGTATCGGACGTACGTAACGTATTCCTCCCACAATTCTTGTGTTTAGTTATTGTGTAAGTGATCCAAAAGAAAAACATGCATGTCAAAATGGATGTAATTGCCCTTTAAAGTTAAATAACGCTAAGTTCACTTTACAATTCCAAGAGATTTAGAGTATTAAACTCCGCGACATTTTGCAATATCTGTAGACACTCACATTATCGTCCTTTCTCCCACCTAGGGATGGGTCAGGTTCCAACGGGATAGGATAATTAAGCAAACCGCTAATAAACTCACAGAAGAAGACCCATCGATTAACACAGCATACCTGGGTTGGAGCAGACGAACCTGACCAGCGATTTTCATTAGGAATCGCTCCACTGTTGGCTGACTTTGCGATTATCGTAGCACCCCGTGAATGCAGCATTGCTAGCTTCTCAGATATCTTTGGTGTGGTAGAAGACAACAACACGGACGAGGGTGCCACTACTTATCTCATGCAAAGAACTGACGGGGACGTAGTGCTGATAATGCACATTTGCACTTCCAGCACTTTGTACTATGAGTTTAAATTCTGGTAAACCTGGCTCTGATGTCACAACAGCCTTCCTACAGGGCTGCGCTTGTGTCCCAGCTCAACTGGAGGACCTTCACCCGCTTGGGAAAAAAACATAGCCACAATCTCTGCCAAACTAATTTGAACCAGTTTAACCATTTTTTTGTAAACGTGATCGACTTATATAACTAAGAAGTTCATCTTGTTCTAGTCTTTCTAAGTGTGAAGAATAAATAAACAAAACGATCCCTAAAATGTCATCAGTGGATGACAACAACAACGTTCATCTTTGCAGGGCTACATTTGTGGCATAAAAATACATCATAACAGAGCATCAGACTGTTAATACAGATTATCTAGTAGGATCATGGACTATAGCTGTGTTAATAGAACAAGAAACAATAACTCGCAGCATCTTAAATAATAACCTTACTTCGTTGGGAAACGAGTTACGAACACTATCCACCATCTTGGCAATATCCTTCGATGTTGACAGCGTTAAGTTTACAGTGAATAAATAGTTGTAATTAAACTTAATAACATTTGGAAAGTTAATATCTCCTGCCAAACCTCAGACATCAAAGTAATGTTTACAACGAAATTGCAGCACTCATTGGAGATCACTATATTAACAAAGTCCAAACTTTATTATACGTGGTTTGGGATAGCCTTAGAATAACAAACAATGTCCTTCTATGTTTGGACCGTTATGTTTACAGTGAATTAATAGTTCTTGTTACACTTAATAACATTCGGACTGGGTAATATCTCAAGCTAAACCCCAGACATAAAAGTATTGTTTACAACAAACTAGCAGCATGAATTGGACTCCATACTTTATGATACAATGTTTGGGAGAGCCATAAGTTTGTTTAACCTGTACATTTTACTAAAGCTATAAAACTCGTCAACAGCAAGTTCCTGCGTTTGGGACTTCTGCACACCTATCCATTAATAAAACAACATTATCTACACTAATGTGGCTGCCAACAAGTTAACGAGTGGCGATCTCCATTACACATAATAAATTTTAGCCATGAATACCGAAAATCTCCAGAAACATAGTTTTGATTTAGTAGAAATCAAAGTTTCAAATGATATTTCATTTCTAAATGACATCCGCAGAGAGAGAGAGACAGACAGACAGAGACAGAGAAATTACTCAGCCTTCACTTCTCTTCCACCATTCATTTTGTTACGGTAGGTAACAAATGATTTACAATGCTCTAAATGAATTGCCGCAAAAATTACATCTGAGGAAAGCAACGTTGAGATGTGGAGATGAATACCTGTGTCAAACTGCATAGACGCTTTCACCCACGAGCAGTATAGTGGTTATTTCCTTATTAGTATTGATAAGCTCGACGCTCTTTGGTCTTTTGTTTAGCACTTATACTATAACCTGACATAGGCTCATAGCTACAAAAAAGTCGTCACATAGAAGTTAGAGATTAGAAGCGGCATCAAACACTCTTCTATTACGAGACTGACGTCATTACCTTCGCCCACGACTGCCCATATCTTGATAATTGGTAACAGACACTTTCAGTAAATAAACAAATGTCATTGTTTTTATTTATATTATTTTGCTCACAGACGAAAATAAGAAGCGAAACAAACAACCTTCCGGCAGTTTTTCAGAACGAGTTTATTTTATTTACACCAACCATATTTATATTATTAACTGACAGTGAATAATAAATATTATGGATTTGATATCGCAACGGTTTCAGGTGATACCCTTTATTATTAGATAGCCACAAATTAGTAGTATTCCAGGTTTGGACAGACAAGCTAAAGGAAGAGAAACAAACGAGTAGGCCTACATAAGATTGAAAATGTGCAGCAAACAACTACGTTTAACACAAATTTAGAGAAAGATTGCAGCTAGCATCACGTTCTGAGAAACGTTTGCAGTGATGGTGTAAGCGAAGCGAGCGAGAATCTCCCTTTGTCATCGGAAAACACACTGGTCTGTAACTACTGTTAGTAAATAGTAAACTAAATCTACCCCCAAACAAAACTTGTTAAGGAATCCCTCCCACTTTTCACCATGTGAAGTCGTGAAACCAAACACCAAGCTCTTTCACCAAGCTAATCTCACTGAGTAATAGTAGGAAGGTTAACTGAAATATGTGAAAATTGCTTACTGCACTATTTTCAGTTATTTAATTTAACGTTTGAAGTCTTAGTCGGTGGGATTAGTTTGGCAAAAGAGATTGGCGTTTTATATCACAACTTCACACGGCCGAAAAGCTTGGCGGGAATCCTAAACAAGTTTTGTTTTGGGGTAGATATTAGATATTTTTGGTTCAAATTGATAAAATCCATTTTATTTCCTTAGCAATTATGAGATCGAAACACCAATCTAGTTTTCTGGTACATTTGTTTTTTTCTTTCTTTTTTTTTGGGGGGGGGGGGAGGGGGGCTTTCGTTAGATTTTGAGGACGGCAGTTATCTTTTTCAAATAATTACGATTTCTTATTAGTATTGAAGTATCTCCTTGCAAACGAACGGATTTATTTAACGTTCAGTTTGGCATTGTTGCATAATAACAATGTTTAAAACAATGTAAAACAATCAATTTGGTCGTTTGGAGCTCCCTAACCCCTGAACCACTTGACCAATTAGAAAGGTCCATATGAAAAGGGCACATCTACAGAGCAATACCTATAAAATGAGCTAAGAACCAACTTTATTCACCGCATGAAGAATTTATTTTCGTGATAAAAAAAAGTGTTAGTTGTAAGTAGTATGCCAAAATATGCCAAAACAAAACCGGTTAAAGATTCCCGCCAAGCTTTACAGCTGTGTAAAGTCGTGATGTCAAACGCCAAGCTCTTTCACCTAGTTAATCCCACCAAGTAATAGTTCGAATGTTAAATGAAATATATGAAACTTGCTTACTGCGCAATTTTCGATTACTTCATTTAACGTTTGAAGTATTAGTCGGTGGGATTAGCTTGGTGAAAGAGCTTGACGTTTGATATCACGACTTCACACGGCCGAAAAGCTTGACAGGAATCCTTTACAAGTTTTGTTTGGGGTAGATATCAGATATTTTTGTTCCATATTGATGAAATGGTTTTCAGCATTATTTGTCATTATTCTTCTGTGAAGTCGTGTCCTTTCGCTTCATCACCTTATTGGTGATGGTGATACGTGATGATTAGTTAAACATGATGCATGATACGTGATGATTAGTTGGCAATGTCATTTAGCCAATAACAGTACTAAAGCAGCAATAATACGACCAGGTATACACCTGTTATTAGTATATGTACTGTGTTAAAAAATGAAGACGTTGAAGAAAAATGAAAAAAAAATACATTGGAATACAGCAGTAACAGTTCACGTCGACTAATAATACAGCAACACTGCAGTATCTCAAAGTTTTCAGGAAAATTTATTCGTGTTCCATTGATACTTTGACTTTGGGTCAGCTAAAACCTACCTGAACCATCAAACGTGTTCGTTATTGTTTCCTAATCACGTTAACATCTTTCATGGGAGTATGGAAGACAGAAGCGTAAATTAAAATGCACACCCACAATATATGAAATACAAGGGCATGGCGAGTGACGCAGTCATTTTTTAAGTAAAGCATTGTAAATACTCATAGAACCAGGACTGGCATCAGTGTTAAACTCACTGAGCATGACATAGTCATCGTAAACGGAAAAACATAGTTGGGAATTCTGATCGTAGAATATCGACATTAGGTGAAGACATAGGCAATAGATAACACATTTATAACACATTACAAGTATAAATAGGCAACACTGCAAAGTATAATTAGTCTACATTGTAAAGTATAATTAGGCTACATTGTGTAAAGTATGTTACAATTAAGTTGTGTTTACAGAGCAAAAAAAGTGCACACTATGCCTACAGGCTATGCAGCACTATGACTGAAGAATCGGATGAGATTGTACAAGGTTTCAGTGGTTCACTGAATTTCCCTGACTTAGTGGATAAAATGCATACATGGGTACAAAACATTGATGATAGCATTTGTGAAATTCCATTTACTGCCTACAAGACTTCTACACAACGGGCTAGGTCTAAATAATTCTTTTATTCATTAATTAACCGAAGGGATTCATAGTTTAGACGGTTATACATCAACGGACACTGATGGGGGGGGGGAGGATTGAGGCTTAATGGCGCGTCGACAACTTGGTCATTAGCGCCAACCTCAGTCACAGTGCAGTGGTCCGGGTTGCCACTGCACCACACATTACAGAGATGTTATTCAAACCCCTTACCTAAATCTTGTCATACATCTGTACCTCCTGCAAAAATTGAAAAACACCGGACAGGAGGACAGACTTATCGCCCAACTGACGCGCAATGTCATGCGGAAGATGGAAACGACGACGAACACCATCAAGATGGCGACAATCAACAAGTAAGTGCCGGACCGTAAGTGGCCGCCGACACCAATAACGTTCAGGAGGGTCAACCCCCCACAAAAGGAAACAGTGAGTAAGTCGAGTGTGACCAAAGCGCAAACGGGCCAACACCACCTCCACACGCTGACTGCGGCGAGTGCCATTCCTCAACAGTGCCTTTAATAGCTCGTAATTTACTGATGGGCAGGGGATTGAAGCTAAATGGACGACAGGTGGTCTACTGATTTGACTTTAAAAAACTAAGGTCGCAATAAAACGTTAACGCTGCTTTTAAATTTAGGACTGTTAAAGGGCTGGTTTGTTCAAGAATCCTGATATTTATTTGTACACGTCATTTTTAGTTAGGATGTGACTCAAAAGTTAAAGTTCATGTGCTGCTCTGTGCACACAATAATAAAACGTAATGTTAAAATAAAAAAAAGTAATAAACGATTAAAGATGAGGTTAGATTCGCCAACTGTCGTAATTTCGGAACCTGTTATTAAACTTTATCGTCGTGTATATACGTATAAAATATCCGGACCAAGTAAACCAAATTTAAACATATCTTGCTGTTGACACAAACCTGATACTGCAGCAGTCACATGTTGAGCAGAGCACAGGTTTCAAGTGAGTTCCTGCAGTTTTCTGATTTTCTCTAATTGCCACAGACATGTAAATATTTATACTTTAATATGCAGAGAATTATGTGACAAGGTTGAGATTTTTGTATGCATGGCTGATTGTTTTCTTTGTTGAAATTGTATGATTTTATGCCCGTTTCAAAAATGTCTAAACATACCTAAAACCAAACATTAAGCTAAGTAATTGGTATGCATCTGTGTTCATCAACTCTTGAAGCCTGGTTTCTGGAAAGTGTCTCGAGTCTGCATATCTGACTTTATTATTTCTGCTGTATCTATCATTACTAAACACGGCATATCAAGTCAGTATGGCATGACATGTATGTTTTTATTTATTTATTCATTTGCTAGTAGAAATACCTAACTTTGTTCGAGTGGAGTAACTTTGCCCATTACTTAACATTTACCCTTAAATTCCATTGAAGAGACATGCAACTGCAGTCCCTGGATGCGATGGTAGGTGTTTGCTTAAAGTGCAACGTTTGGTAAAAACTGATTTGGTCTAATTTCCAAACGAATTAATTATCATTACATTCCTTTAAATAAATGAACTACGGCATAACGTGCAATTTCACTTTAGGTAAGTAAATCCGTTTTCATAAAATAGTAGACAGTTGGGTTCAGTTTCGATTTTAGAGTTACAATGAAGTTGGTTCCAAAGTGTGGTAAGTTCTAATTATACTAGTGCCAAGTTATGAAGTTGCTAAGTTGCACTAAGTTTTGCTTGTTTCGTTTTTGCTCTAGTTTCGTTTTCAGATGTTAACTATTCCAGTGTTAACTAATCCAGTGTTAACTATTCCAGTGGCAGAGAGTTTCCATTGTCTAGTCTAATCTAGTGCTTCAGGCGTATTTCAAAAAGGATAAAGGATGTTCTTGTCAGGATTCATGGGTCCTGGTCCTTCTACGACAATATATCGTAGCAAAGAAAGTACCAGAGCATGTTGGCACGTTGTCGGAAGATTTCTCTGTTTTGCACGAAAGCGGTATCAAGAGGATAGAAATCAAATTGCAAACTGAACAAACCTAAAATTAAGATGTAATGAAGTCTTTCAAATTGATAAAGGTGGTATGCATAATCTGCCAGACGCCTTAGCTGTTATCAGATTAGCACCGGAACTTCAGATTGTAATTGAGCTAATATCTTATTTAGGGTTCTTGAACAACTATTCAAAGTTAATCCCATCTGGTAAAAATATTGGTTCCCATTAACAAGTTACCGAGTTCCATAACACCCTGGCTCTGTACGTAAGCATATTCAGAGTGAGTAGCCAATGCAAAGATCATATTTCTTAATTTTATGGTATTAGTGTATTATATAACTACCAACTAAAACTACAATTAGTTTGTGACACGTCCCCAGTAGGCCTTGGTGCGATGTTAATGCAAACTGCTGACGTTAAGACCTGCCTGTAACTTTCGCTTCACGAGCACTGACTAAAGCACTGACTAAAGGCAGAACTTGGCTATGCCCAGCTTGGCAGTTAAGCTCTATCAATAGTGTTTGCGGTTAAGCGTTACCATTAGTACCTTAACAGTCGGAGGTTCACACTGCAAACTGACCAAAAGCCCTACTATTAATATTTGAAGAAAAAAAGTCGTATTTCCAGATATGGTGGCAATGAGTATACAGCGTTGGGTGATATTTTTGAGTGCCCATGACGTTGAATGGTAACAGGTTAAATTTGACAAAAGATTTTTTATCTAGAATGTAGTTGCCTTATGAACCTCCTACCGTAAAGCCTACTGGTTCTACAGTAATGAACTTTTAAACAGTCAGATCGTTACTGGTTCTGAATGACCAGCTAGACAATTTCACCGTACAGGAAAGTGTCCTCTAAGGTTTACCATTATATGAATGTTGGTTGGCCACTCAGGCTCACTGACGATGAATTGAAGTCATATTTCAACAGGTGAAATGAATACCATCTTTAGGTAGGCTTGCTTTATTCGGGAACCACAAGCTTAATAATTTATTCCTAACGTTTTATGTCCCCATCCCCTGACTGAATTACATTTAGGGCATTGTGGGCTTGTATGAGTAAACACACTTGCACGTGTTTGTGGCCCGGATTTGATACGAAACTAGATACTATGGTTAAAATCTGTGAACCATGCCAGCTAAACAGAGATGACGATATAGCAAGAAAAAGAATGGTTTGGGAGCGTCCCACAGCTGTATGGAGTCGGATACATGTTGACTTCACAAGGTTCGTGTCATGGGAAAAATGTATTTAGTAATAATACTACATGTGCATTATAAATTCCCATTCACTTAACAAATAAAATCTACCACTATCTCTAGCATATATCGTAAATTTTAACAGTTATTTGCAGCGTAAGGCTATTGCAAAAGTTACATAGGATACACACAATATTTAAAGGAATCGGCATTCGCCACATTGGCTAACAAACATAGCACTTTCTGCAAGTCGAATGGAGTTTGTTAAAATGTTGTAAAATCATTTATGTGTTCATTAAAAGCTAGGTTAGCTACCAAGCAAAGTCACGAAAATTCTGGCCTAAACTATCTTATTTCTGCCTGTCACATTCCTCATTCCGAAACAAATATAACACCATTTAAATTTTTCGTCAGACGTAACGAGCGAACGAAGTTGTATGTTTTGTTGCCTAGTACCCAAGACAGGGTTGAGCAGAAACAACTGAAGCCTAACTTGCATAAAAAAAGTTGTTCGTTTACAATAATCCAACCTATCTGAAAGAGAGACTATCGAACAGGGACCAAATTTCGCTGGATTTGCAGCAATTGTCAAAAGCTTAAATAGTAATCTTCGCTATCCAGTAGATATGATGGATGGAAGTACGTGGCAAATCAATGTCGACCAATTAAAAACCCATTAATTGCACTGGAGGTTTCTGGAGGTGACAGTGGGTCGACAAAGGTCGTCTGACGAGTGGGAATCATCACCCACCAGTGCAAATCATCCTTCTGGTGGAGAAACTGATTAATAGCCAGCCCTGGCTATGAAACTTATACTTATATGTCACTTATATGTCACTTATACCCACATTGCCAGAAGTCGCAATGAGCATCCACAGAAAATCTCTGATTTTGAATGTCAGCTGGTTTTACCACACAGCAAGATGAGGATCGGCTGCCCCTGAGAATATGCTGTCCCTTCAAAAGGAAATCGTGCTTGATAATCAAACTGTCCGTGTTCCGGGGAATGTTACTCCTGCTAAACTTTCCATAAGGCAATGCCTCATGAAAAAGTTTTCCAACAATCGGAAAGCAAGAGGAAGGTGCTTCAGAGCCAAAATCTTTAAATTCATCCATAGACAAGTTGTGTATTACGGTCTACAGCCATATTGTTTTTATTCATTTCAAATTATGATTTGCTTCTGCTTCATGATGTCCTGTTGCCGAAGGGTTATTGCGTTGTTGCTTTTCTGTTCATGTGCATTTATTTTTTTTGAGTCAGTGTTTAGGAATTTAATTGTAGTTAATGTTAAGGAATTAATATGGATTCAAAGTGATTTGGGTTAATTCCCTGTCCAGGATTTGAATAGTTGATTCTGTACAAGGTATGATGTACGTAGTTCTGTGAATCAATTGTACATCCTTGGCATACACTTTGTACATAGATAAAAGTTTAGTGCTTGTAAATAGGTCTGCACTCCTCATTATTTGTGGGTGAGTGTAGTGTATGTGGGATGCATTAAACGTCGACACATATCTCACTAAACAATGAACTCACTAGAGATAAACCATTATGTTTTCCCCATTAGTTATGTGGCACCAATGTTGCCACCTGTGTTATTCACTAATAACTTGTTGCGTGACGTCTGCACGATATGAATTAATAAAAGGTCATAACACCATTGAAATGCACTCACAACGTCCCAAACTTGCAGCTGACTAAGTGAGTAGAACTATGCTGCTGACTAAGGAAGTTTGATTTAGGGCATGGTAACACACAAACCTTACATGTAGGATGCACGTGAGGCCAACACATGGTAACATCTAGTGGTGACAAAGCGGACTCTCCTCTATGCTATGTGCTCCTTACTTCGTTAGCTGTAAAACTCTGGCTTGTAATACCAGCTTTGGTTTGTAAACTTTGGCTTACGTATGCAGTGCTTTTATGGGGCTGCACTCACAGTTTGCATTGTGGTGCGGGAAGTAGACCTGACAGGGACTGAAATTTTATTTTTCCAAAAGTATATCGTAATCTTGATTTTTCCTTAATAAATATGTCAATTATGTATACATACAGGGTGATTCATAAACCAGTGAAAAATAGGTCTATAAGCCGTAGTTTGCAATATAGGGCGGCAAGCTAAATTGGCAACAGATATTTTAGCTTTTACACGGGAGAGCTATAATGATTTCACGTCACTCTCCCGTGTTAAAGCTAAAATATCCATTGCCAATTGGGCTTGCCATCCTATATTACAAATAACGTCTTATTAGAGTACTTTATAAATCACCCTGCAGGCCCGTCTTGTAGGCCTGTATATATATATATATATTTATTGACTCATTACAGCTCTTTTTTTTTTAGATTTTTGTGGAATTTTGTGAAAAACATCACCAAAGACATAATGAATCTGCTACTATTATTGATTGTGAATGGTGTTAATTCCTTAGCAAATTGCACAGAAAAGGGACCAGCATGGCTCTTGGTAAAGTATAATATACGTAAAAATAAATCAATTGTTGCGCTATAAAAAAAACCTTTTCTTACAGAACGATATTAAAACCTATTTTACGGTGATTCAACCCCTATTAATCACAGCTGCTCAAACACTACTGCCCTTTTAAAAAAAATAATTCGATAAATTTAACATTCAAGGGTGTATTTAATCCTTTTTTTTTGGAGAGGTTTTTGAATGGTGCAAATCTCGGGTGGTTGTGTTGGCATTTCTCTGGTAATGTGCTATTAAGGCTACTACGTTTTTTTTTTAATGCTGTCGAATGGTGCTAACTTCACATGATAAAGTGAAGTACAGATATTATCATTTTTCCAAGGTCTCTCAAAGGATAAAATTAAAATTAAAAAATGTAAATCAACCCTTGGATCAACTTGACCGTTTCTTTTGTACACGTGAAGCGTGTTTATTTGATATTTTGATTCAAAGAGGTAGTTTTAGCAAACAGTCAAAATGAGTGGTTCCTTCTTTGGTCTGAGAACAGACTACATAAAATAAGGGTTTTTCACCCAAGGTCATCAAAACAATCAAACTTGGTGTGACATTTTTCTGGAAAGTTTTGTGAGGCCTGGAGGAAATTAGGCACACAAACAAGGTATGCAGACCGCAAGCCACGTGACAACAGCTGCCTGCAGCCGCTAATGGCGGGCTATGTAGGCTGATGGAAGCATCTGCCTGAAGACATTTTCGGGGCTCCAACATTCAAGTTCCACGTCTCTGGACAATTGAAACCCAGTCAGCTATGTTGCAAGGAACCTAATGGTTTCAACTCCAAAAAGATTACACGTTCTGGCAGTTCAGCAAACATGCCACCTGGAATTTCCTGGTCTACATTGCAGGAGCCAAAACTGATTAATTAATATGCAGATTAAAAAGCAAAACACAATCAATGAACATATTTGTAGAATTAACGAGCTGGTTAGATGCAAAACTTAGAAGTGTAGATTATGTTTAATTTTAGATAAACCTATTTTGTGAGCGCACAAGCATCCACAATCTACCACAAGCACGATATTTGAAAAATCCTAGCTCAGTGGGAAGGGTTATGCTATAATTCAAGGTTAGGGTTGTACCATAATTCATGGGAAAGTTTATGCCATAATTCAAGGGAAAGTTTATGCCATAATTCAAGGGAAGCATTGTGCCGTAATTCAGCATTTGGTCGTTGGAGTAAGGTGGCGCAACTTTGCCAGTAATGAGTGAAATACAGAATTTGTATGGGTTTGCTGAGGCTCCCCTGTTGCCGCAATTTGTCAACTTTAAATTGTTTTAATATTTCAACGTAATCTTTGAACCGACTCATGTTGTATAGGATGTGGTTGTGCACTTGGGGAAAATGAACAGAAATAAACAACGTTTCAAGATAAAAACGGTTACGATTGGTGTTTGGAATAAAAATGTTGGTGCCGGAAATATGAATTTCATGTCCTGTTTAGCAAAGTACTGAACTAGCGAATTGGGTGTATCTTTAAGTCTGAAATTAGATTTGTGAGACTGGTGTGGCTGAATGAGTTTTGAGCACTTTGTCCTATGTAAGTGACTGTGCATGTATTATCTCTACAAGGAATTTGATAAGTAGTATTTTTTTTATTGTCGGTGGGAAGTTTAAATACATTTTGTAACGTTTTTTATTGCTTGTTTCAATTTTGAATGTTTTTTGCTTACAAGTCTGACATCCTGTCTATGCAAATAGCAAAGTAATTTTTAGTAGCCCATTCAGTTTTTAGGTCGTTAAAGCAATGTACATTGTTAGGTGGGTGGGAGTTTAGTTCTGTTATAGCCAGGCAACAGTTGTGCAGGTAGCAACACGGCGAATGGAAAACCCGAATTGGTTCATTTGTGTTAAATATGTAGAAAAATATATACCAAAAATACTATTCATAAAATTTATTGTGCAGGCACTTACACTGCACAGCCATTTACATAGGACAAAGTGGAAAAAAACTCATTCAGCAGTCCCACAATCTAGCTTTCAACTTAAAACTACAATCAATTTATAGCTCAACACTATACTAAAACAGGCCATGAACCACATATTTCCGGACCAGAATTTTATTCCTCATGACTTAATCTAAAACGTTATGTATTTCTGTTCATTTATGCACAATTTCTGTGTCATTTTTTAATAATTCAAGATTATATTGAAATATTACAAATTTAAAGTTGATAAAATCCGACACCAGGGGAGCCTCAGCAAAGATAAATATTGGATTCTGCTAATTACTGGCACTTTGTTTGGTGATAGCCACAGACTCATCTCAAAGTCCTTACTTTTATTATTTAGTTTTTTGAATTTCTTAAATTTTTTTTTACTCTTCTGTCCCTTTTGAACACATCCTGGTAAAGTTCTGTCTTGTTAGCATAGACGTTTTTCTTGTCTCTTGACTCCTGACTTAAAATTCAGTAATAAAATTCAGCAATAATTAAAAATAAACGTTGGGAAGAGTTAGGCTCATATTGAAAGCCAGAAAGCCCACAATCATATATTAAAACTTGACGTTCGGCTCTTCTCAGAGTCATTATCAAGAGAAGCAGATGTAGTAAAAACATTACAAATAAAATAAGAAAGTCAGATGTGTAATGTTTTTACTACATCTGCTTCTCTTGATAATGGCTCTGAGATGAGCCGAACGTCAAGTTTTAATGTATGATTGTGGGGTTTCTGGCTTTCAATATGAGACTAACTCTTCCCAACGTTTATTTTTAATTATTGCTGAATTTTATGTGTACTAGTTGTCAACTTTAGAAATGCATAAGGTAAAGTGTTTATTTCTTTTGAAGGAACCAATGAAGAATATGTACAAGTCCGTACCCCGATTACTAGAACTCAGTAAAAGAGAAAAGACCAAACTGAATTTCGCTCACGGAGGGGAATTGGCTCTTTACAAATGGGCAGAACAAAACTTAGCAGAACAAGAAGAAGCAGACAAGAAATCAAATAGGGTAGGCTATCTGCCTTTAAACTATACAGGGTGGGGTAAAAAGGACGGAACACCCTTGGCAATCAAAGATGGTTAATGTTAGAATAATGAAACTTTGCAAGGTATGTAGGCAAACGGGGGGCCAACTAGCCATGATCGAAAACTGACATTGACGCATATTTTCAAGGTCATCGTGGTGCTAACTTTTTAACTATGCTTCGTAGAACTCTAGTTTAAATTAGAAACTTGTAGACATTGGCAAGGCATGGCCATTGCAAAAAAAAACAGAACGAAATTCGGTACGCTAGTTTAGGTGTTACGAAAATTGCAAGCATCATTTTGTGGTGCTGACCGAGTGGCTTTCCTGCCAAACAGTGAGTGTAAAATTAAATCCAGTGGTCCTCAAAGTACATGACGCATTCTTGGAAACAAACAGCAACTGACACACTGATGACTCGACACTAGCTCAACACAACCTGCTACATTACACGTATAAACAGAATGGTGCTGCAAACTACAGCATCTTATGCAAGTTGGCATAGTTTAGTCACCGTGGTCGTCTAGAAATGAAACTAGTGTTGTTCCTCCCTCAGGTTAACATTTCTGATTTTGTTTCAGAGCTGATCATGGTTAATGAATTATGCCGATTTGCTTATGCTGCCAACACCATTACCTACCAATACAATGCATAGTGTACGAAAGAGCCTGACAGAAATGTTTGGCAGGAAAGCCACTCGGCCAGCACAACAGAATGATTCTTGTAATGCCCGTAATTCCTAAACTAACGCACCGAATTTTGTTCTGTTTTAAGCATTGGCCATGCCTTGACACTGTCTACACGTTTCTAATTTACACTGGAGTTCTACGAAGCATAGTTAAAATGTTAGCGTCACGATGACCTTGAAAATATGCGTCAAGGTCAGTGATCGATTCATGGTTAGTTGGCTCCCCGTTCGCTTACATACCATGCAAAGTTTCATTATCCTAACATTAACCATCTTTGATTGCCAAGGGTGTTCCGTCCTTTCTGCCCCACCCTGTATAAGAAATTGTAATTTCAGTTCTATAAACTTCAGTTTCTTTATTATGACATGCTTTAAGAGTTGCATAGGACGGAAAGCCAAAGGGCTTGTTCATTGATAAGTAAATGCATATGCAAACCGGGTCAGTAGGGCTGAGAGGTAGAGCTTACAGAATGTCATGGTTGCTTTTCGTGGCTACAGAATAACTCATAGAAATCCACACTATTTTATAAAAATCATTTCGTCAGTGCAAAATTATACATAAAAAACAGGACTTTTCGCCAGGTTAGCCTTGGATGCTGAGACCTTGCAATGAAGAAATTATAACTTTAAAATGTGGTCCTGCTAAAATCTCTCTGAACTCGAAAGAGTGCACCGATTTTTACAACCAGAGTCAACAGATAAAATAATGTTGCAATACACCGCCACTGGAAAGACAGTGCATCACTTCTAAACTCTCACGGAACAATTCATAAAAGACGCCACTAAAGCAGCTCTGATGCAGCAGTTCAATGGTGGTTTAGAAACTGTTCTCGACTCTAAATTAAATACCTTCCACTTTGGTGCCAAAAGAATTTGCATCAAACACAATGGACCTAAAACTCAGTTAGTATTCTACTTCTATAACAAAAGTAAAGTGCCCCATACTCTATTGTTGCGCGACTTTTCGGAATGGATCGAGTTATTTAAAAACATTACAGAGATCCACAAATATCTCCAAAAAAAACGACGACCAGGATCCCCTGAGTGACTTCAAAATCAACTAGCACTTGAATAGTTTAGTGTTTCCACACCAAGATGTAGCTTTGGTTCAGTTTTCTACAAGTAAATGGAGGAGGCTTATTTACTTTTGATATTGGTTGCATGTAGAATCCACAGCCAAATTTATTCATTTATTTTCACACTTTGGTTTGGTTGTGGAAGATCTCGAAAAATTAAATAAGTACAGATGCAAACCTATTTACGTTGCCTTTTGGACTTATATGTCAGACTGCCTGAGCGGGGAATCGACCCAGCTTCTACAAGCATATGCAGACGTGTACAGAAACGTATGCTATATATTGGTTTACTATGCTATTGCACTTCATTTTTATTTTCAGCAATTCAATTTTGGAGTTGTGTATTGGAATTTTTTCCAACACCAATAAGGGTATTAATGATTGCTTTCATTTTTTGACAACCATCAACTGAAAATATTCAATTATTCAAAGTTATTGATGCTGCTCCCCCTCACACAAAAAAAAGATGTGTATGCCTAAAGATTTGTCATTCTGGTCTCACTAAAATATTCTGGTCTCACTGTATGTGGCATCATTGTTTGGGCTTAGGGAACGGAGCTTATGAGAATCTTGACTTCATAGCTAAGATTTTATCTACAATCTCCAATAAAAAACTTTATTATTCAATGTGGAAAATATACAAGTGTTTTTTTTTGTGTTGTAAGCTTTACGAAAGCTATTGCGTATTTCTATACTATACTTGCTAATATTCTTTAGCTAACATGTTTTGACGCTGTATTTTTTTAAGCTCATCAAGGTCACGGATATGTCCACTAATTTTACGGCCTTCCAAGATCTATAAACGATCATGTAAGGCCAAAATATTTGTAGGGAAATATCCAGATATATCCACAGTCAAACTGCGAAATGTGAACAACTTGGATGTTTTTCCCCTGATAACCTAACAATCTTTGGTTATTCTGAATCCCTGCACCAAAGACAAAATATCAGGTTTAGTTTAACCTATCTCAATGCTTTGGTTTAACATGAGGACAAACAGTGCCACCCTTCGAGTATCGAATTGTTGAACCGATTATTTCAAAATTGTCATTGGCTGGAATGATAATTTTTGAAATCACGAGTCAATTTTCCTCCACCCAAAAGTTTATTAATAGTAATCTGCAATCACTGTCGAACTAAAGAGAATAATGGCTTCCTAGCATACCAAAATTCTCTTTAATTCGACCCACTTCTGAATATTGTGAATTATGAAACCGTTAATAAAAATACGATATAATTTTTCAATGGGAGAGAGGTATATTAATTTTTGGTTAGAATGCTGACACTTTTTTTTGGGAATTTCCGTGTACTGATTTTACAGCAACTATAATGCTTTATGGTGCTTTTTGTTCGTAACATTAATGTTTTTGTTGCTCTTTGTTGCTGTCCGCATGCAAAATCTTGACAAGAAACCTGTACTAGGGCCAATTATTACTGAGTATATTAAACCGATCCGGCAGTTTCCTTCAGGACCGACTGGATAATCTGAGTATAAAATTCGCGAACGTAGGTCTAACTGGGACGCAGTTCTCAATTTCATCAACTCTAATCAACATTGCTCGAAAAAACAAAATGATCCCATACTAATTCGTGTCGCCATAGCAACAGAATTGTCAGATAATCGCTCCGTACTTTGGTTAGCCTCATGGAGCGACTAGTAAGGAAATGCAAGAAAACTTTTTTTTTAAAGAAATAGAAATAACCTAAACAATAATACAGTTAACAAATTTTTGTCGTTTTTTTAAGACAAGAGACAAACATGTAAAATAATCCTGCCTACAATACCTCTAAGTTGAAGTTGATCATTCCTACCACAAGAGCAATACGTGGTATGCGTTAGAAATCTCATTCTCAAATCATTACAACAGATGTCAACTAGAGATGTGTAAAATGAAAGAGGATATCCATTGACGTCAGAGTTGTAGAACACACGACCAATGACGTGATGTTACGTAAATCTTGAAAGGATGCGCCACCTTTGTGTTACCATACAATCATCGGAAATAATAATGATGCAGTTTGTATCCTGTGAAGAAACATGTAAGTCACGCTCCATTTGACTCGCGTAGAAATTTATTTGATCAGTTTGTCGTTATTACGGTGTTGAAGGGCTGATTATTTTTTTTACAAATGGCCGTTTTCAATTTCGTAACAGGACTTTCATTCTTTAGTAGTTTTGTATCATTTAGTGTATATTTGAAGCCAGTATGCCTTCGTTTTTGTAATGTGAAAAAATAAATAAATTTCTTTTTAAAAAGTTGTGTAAAATCTGCATGGAGACCACAGCTCAATGCCACAGGGAATTCGAGCGTTATGGAATTACACGGAACACATTATTTCGTAAATTTTGTTGATGTCAAAACTCTATGCTATTTTACTCTTGTCGTGCAAAATGTAAGCCAAATAATCACATTTATCAATGACAAACTTTTAAGACATCAATTCAAAACCAGTGTGATACTGAAGCACCTCCTGATGCACCACTATCAACTTTTCATCCCACTCATTCCAAATATTTGTTAAGAACATCGGAATGCTTCATGCCACTGTTGTAGTTAGGGTTCCACAGAATTATATCATGGCAAAAAGACCAACCGGAATTAGGAAGATGTTTACTGGAAGATGCAAATTTGCCTTCAACCTTCTGAGAAAATCACATCCTGGACGCAATCGGATACATAACCATAACATAACAGTTATGTTCAGGAAGCGGGGCAATCACCTTTAGAAGTGTGGACCAGGAAGAGCTCAACGATTCTTCATATGAGAAGATTTGGATGTTTAGCTGTCGCCTTAATTCACCTCCAGTTATCAGACTTATGGTGCTCTATTTCTGACATACATTTTGTTAACGAGATAAACGGATCAGAATACTTCAGGGTCTAGGTTTTGAGGATGGAATATATTGTAGATGAACAGATATTTTCCATGATCCATATTGAATCGAGTTCCACTGAAGATGACCTACTCGACATGTTCAGAAAGGAGTTACAACGATCAATGAACTACGATGAAAATGAAATTGGAAGAGGAGACATAATAGAGAACCCTGTGTGTGACGGAACTCATGGAAGTGATTCAGAATGGAAAGAAGAGGAAGAAACGGAAGGGAGGTGGCCAGAGGAGAGGAAAGGAAAATCACCCAAAATTCTAGATTATCGAAAGGTAGCACAAAGTCACAGGATGTCATTGGAAGCCGTAGAAAGACAGACACAGAATCAACGAGGGTTGTAGTCCTTGCCTCTGGATTGATGGAATAATTGGTCCCTCTCATTGTGATGCTCATAACTTGTTTATTGTTTTGGTGTCACTACTAAATCTTTGTTTTAAACTACTTGTGATTTTACCCCAGATGCTAAATAAAGGAATATAATGTACTAATTATATGACTATTGGGTTTTCCCTAATATATCCTGCTACAAGATATCCTGATTTGTAATCTATGATTCAAATGAGCACTTCGCTTGTAAAATAGAAAACTTGGAATGCCTTCAATAACTGATCCAACAAAGTTAATGAGCAACCATAAGAGGAACAGCAAGTGATGCACGTGGTAACACCCATTCACCTCATAAGCCTTTATAAAATTCGTTAAAATATGGCTAGATGTTGGGGCAACTACTCTGAAGTAATGATAGAAATAAAGAAAAATCGTCCTCATCAAACTTTCCCGCAAATGGTGAAGAAAGATTATACATCTGTGGGAATGTTGGATGTGAACGATTTTAAAAATTTGTTTCAAAAGAATCAGTAAAGTCTTCATAAGTGATAACTTAATGCAAAATTCCAAACACGGCGGGGTAAATGAGATATGATTCAAGATAACATAAGGGCGGTAGAAATATTTAACAGCGTGTAACAATAAGTTGGTGAGGCCATCCACAAGCAATTTTCCTAAATCGAAGTTGTAAGAAACAAAATATAATTCTCCTTTTCTTACCTCTTCAGTGCCACTGTGCTTCAGGAAGTTTTGTTCATGTTACTTTGATGTGTTCTCAAAAGTAATTGTAGTTCATGTCATTCTTAATTTTTGTGTGTTTCAGTTTAATGGATACGAATGGTTTCTTGATCTTAAAAAAATTTGGGAGTATGTTGAAGACCCTAGCAAGCAACTGGAACCAGTTGATACGGATTTTACAACGATTGTGGTGAAGATGCTTAACACGTTATGTGATTTTAAGGACGACGGAGCCTACTTTAAATTGCCACGTGATCCATATGAAGAAGATACAGTAGTAGAAACATGTCAAAAAGTGAAGAAAGCATCTTAAAAATTAAAGTCTATTTTGTACTTTGCTACAGTAATAAAGAGAATTCAAGCATAGCATTAATGTTGAGTGATTATCTTTAGAAGTACAACGAGACATACTTGGTACACCATGTCATTTGCCAAATATAGAAAATACAATGGGAGAAACGTGGCAAAAAGTGAAGAGGTCATCAAAAAAATATGTTTGGTTCTTTCACTACAATTATAAAGATGATTCAACTATAGTTTTAATTACAAGTGCCTAACTTTGTAAGCATGACGGAACCAGGTGTGTGTTACCACGTCTTTGCTGCATATAGAAAATCGAGTGGAATAAACGTTTCAAAAATAAAGAGAACTACTCAGTAAATTAAAGCCTGTTTTGTTCTTTTCCTACAATAATAGAGAACTCAAACATTTATTCAATGATAAGTTAATGTCTTGCATGATGAAATCTACTTGGCGACGCCATGTCTTACTGAATATAGAAAATAAGGTGGGAGAAATGTGTTAAAAGGAGAATATTGCTTCTTAAAGTCTGTTCTTCTCCTTACCTACAACCATTAAAAGAATTCAAACGTTGTTTTCATGCCGAGTGAATGACTGAGCTAAGCAAAGAATATCGAAAACGTGCAACGTGTCAAAAGCTTCTTCAAAAAATTAAAGTCTGTGCTGTTCTTTACCTACAATAATAAAGAAAATTCACACTTGCTTTAATGTCAAGTGAATTACGAGATTTCATCAATTTCATTGATTAAAGAGAACATTCTTGGCAGATGCTTTAATAATAGTTCGTTTTGCAGCAGTCCACGAATTTCACCTCTAGCTCTGTAATACGAATGCCCCGAATGTCCAGTACCTTTATAAACAAAAGCAAATAGACGCATAAATAAAACAAGCAGTAAACTCAACTGATACATTGAAAAAATCTGAATTTCAACCTATTTGCTTAGGTTGACAATCACATAATTCCAGGTTTTTTCTTAAGGAAATAAGGGATTGGGCCGTGATTGCTTGGTCATAATAATGAAGCTTCAGTGATGGTTTGTAAGTAGAGGTGAGCCGTTAGGGACTATTTCCCTCCACACGAAACCTACTTTGGGAAAACTGATGGGCAGTTTTATGGGAACTCTAACGGATTTCCATAAAAAGAACGAAGAATTTGTTATTGTAATTGAACTATTTCCGTAATTGGTTCAAGTTATTTTGTAGAACATTTCACGAAACAAAAAAATAAGCAACTGATTCGACGCTGGCCAGGTCCCATTGAAGCCCAAGCAACTATTCGGCGCTCCGAGTTGCTGCCATTAGATGCAACCTGTATCCAATGCTGGCATGTAGTTATCTTAATGAAGACGAACACTTGAGGATGAAGTTGAACAGTGTTTCATATATTGTAAGATCGACAACAGTTTGTTGTCAACATTTGGCAGCAACACAGCAGCAGTGCAATTCACAGTCATGTAGAAATAACAGCATTATTCGTACCTTGCCTCGAACGTGATGATTTCGTACTTGATGACTTCTCTGCTATATTGGCTGTGGCAGAAGTGAACAACACGCAAGCTGGTGCCACTATTTACCTGATGCAAAGCACGGATGGGAATGTAGTATTAAGAATGCACATTTGCACTTCCATTACTTTGTACCAAAGTTTGAAATCTGGAGAGTCCTGGCCCTGATGTCATAGAAGCTTTCCTACAGGGATGCACTTGCATCACAGCCCAACTGGGGGCTTTCAACCGCTGGGGCAAAACATGGCCGCAATCAAAGGCAAACTAATTTGAATCAGTGTAACTATTTTTCGTAAACGCGATCAAATTAAATCAATAAGAAGTCCATCGTGTTCTAGGGCTTCTCAGCATTAAGAACATGTAACTCATTAAAAAATTCTATGACGAATAAATAACCAAAACGATTCCTAAAATTCCATCAGTTCGGATGATGACAACAACATACCAACATACATCACTGAAGACAACAACATACATCACTGATGACAACAACATACATCACTGATGACAACACACATGACAGCACATTAACTTGTTAATACAGATTATCTAGAATGATCAGAGAATATCGCTGTGTTAACAGAATAACAAACCAGAACTGGAAGCATCTTAAATAACAACCTTACCGCGTAGGAAATCGAGTTATGAAAACTATCCACCACCTTGGGAATATCTTTAGATGATGGCAGCATTAAGTTTACAGTGAGTAAATAGTTGTTATTACACTTAATAACATTTGGACTGTTAATACATCTCGTGCCAAATCCCAGACAGCAAAGTGATGTTTAAAACAAAATCACAGCATGCATTAGAGATCACTATATTTTCGAAGTCCAAACTTTATGATACGTGGTTTGGGAAGGAGTAAGTTTTTTGAGCCTGTACAGTTTAGTAATGCTATAAAAATGGTTAACAGTAAGTTCCTGTGTTTGGGGCTTCTGCGCATCTATACCATGCACCGTGGCTGTTTGCTGTGACGTGCATGTCACGTGACTGGGCTAGTCCAATCAGACAGCCAAACAGCCGCTGTTCTCGTTCATCATTGGGGGGGGATTGAGGCTTTGGCGCGTCGACAGCTTGGTCATTAGCGCCAACCTCAGTCACAGTGCAGTGGTCCGGGTTATTTCATCATTGGCTAACTCATGGTGACGTCACGGCAAACAGCCATTGCGCGTGGTATAGCCATCATAAAACAACATCATTCCACACTAGTGCAGCTACCAACAAGTTAATGAGTGGCGATCTTCATTACAAATAATAAATTTCAGTCATGAATACCGAAAATCTCCGGACATATGATTTCGATTCAGTAGAAACCAACATTTTAAATGATATTGTGTGTCAAATTGACAGCCACACTGAGATACAGATAAATAAAAATCAGTATTCACTCCTTTACCACCCATTCAGTTGCAGGAAGCAG
Organism: Lithobius niger; assembly: GCA_023313725.1. Taxonomy (NCBI): domain Eukaryota; kingdom Metazoa; phylum Arthropoda; class Chilopoda; order Lithobiomorpha; family Lithobiidae; genus Lithobius; species Lithobius niger. The sequence goes on along the minus strand of JAHWFP010104043.1, from coordinate 180,624 downwards.
CAAATGATTTACAATGCTATAAATGCTGTGTAAAATTCTCATCTGAGAACAACTACGTTGAGATGTGGAGGGAGGATTCCTTTGTCTCACTGCATAGACGCTTTCACCCATAACCAGTACTTTTCCTGTTAGTTTTGGTAAGCTCTGCTCTGTTTGGTGTTTTGTTTAACAGTCGTACTATGATTGATATCCTGACATATACCTATATCTGCAAAGAAAGTCGTCACTTAGGCGTTAGACTTGGCATAAAACACACTCCTATTACGTGAGAGACGTCATTGTTTCTCTTATCACCTTGGCTTACCAATGCACTTATTTTAATAAAGACACTTTCAGTAAATAAATAATATTCATTGTATTTATTTATTTTATTTTGCTCACAGAAGAAAATAATAGGAGAAACTAACAACCTTTCTTGCAGTTATTCAGTACCAGGTTTCTACATTTATGCCAACCATATTTATATAATTTATTAATCAACTTACAGTGAATACGTTAAGTTTCTTTAACGGTTTTAGGATATATATACTTCATTACTATATACCCACAAATTCGAGGTTTTGACGGACGAGCTAAACAAAGAGAAACAAACGAGTGGGCGAAAGTAACAGTGAAAACGGGACATAAACAACTACATTCAATGCAAATAAAGATAAAGAGTGCATCTGGCTGAAGTTACATTGATTCAGTCACGTTTCTGAGGAACGGTTTACACTGATTGAGTAAGCAAAGCAAGCGAAAATTATCATTTGTCATCGGAAACAGCACTGTTTTGAAGTACTGTTCATGTAATAGCAACAATTTATAGGGTTGGGGAGGAGAATTTGTGACTGAGACCTGTATTGAAATGTCTTAGATTAATTTTTTTTAGTTCCGTCTAAGTTTATAGAGGTTGCCATGTGTTTTATGTGGAAATTTCGATTTAGTTTTCGGCCTAAAATTAAGCTAAACTAAACTAAACGAAACTAGCTTGTATTTAATTATAATATTTAGTTTAGCTTAGTCGTAATTTAGTTTACTGTAAATTTGGGCTGGAAAATGAACAAAAATTACCAGATCGAACTCGTGGCGCCCTCTGAAAACTCGTACAGAGTTAATAGGAACGAATCTATCGTGTTCCAATAGGGATTTTTTTGAGTTACAAATTCTCCTCCCCAACCCTATAAATTCTTGGTAATAGATGAAAGATTTATTCCGTATAGAAATGGGCGACTTACTACTTCAGATAAAATGTCATTGGCCCCATCACAATACATCCAACAGGTAGTTAAAGAATGAAGGCGTAACAATTTTGTGATGACATTATTGCAGAGCAGTCATAATAGGCCATAATGTTTGTTTCTGAATAGAAGCATTAGTAAAAGTGCATACCGGATCGTTTTTGGCTGTGGAACGAGTATACTAGTTTCAACAAGAAATAACCTCGAGCACGCATCCAACAAACACATGCAGATGCAGGTTGATTTTCTTGGGCACGAAATATTAGTCAGTATGTGAAGAGAAATTATTAACTTCATCGAACGAAGAGACACGACGCGAATGGAAATACCGTAGCTAGCAGTGTGTCTAGTACATCTTTAAAGAGATATGAGTGTGTGCGTGTGTGCCTGTTCCTCTGGATGTAAAGCAACTACAAACAAGAGAGTACTTCTAAAAAACGGTAATTTAATTATGGTTCTATTTAGACATAAATTCAACGTGGCAATTTGATATAATATATAATTTGAGTTAGATATAATAATTCTACACCAGAGTATCACTTCCCATGAACGTGTCAACTGAAAGACGAGAAATGGCTGCCATTCTATTTTCACATGCTATTAGAAGGGTCGCAATACCGACATTCTCGACGGTAATATTGTTAAATAGTTGTTTTTTCTTAGTTTTTCTTGCCCAATGGTCATTATTGAAAAGCAACTGCAGAATAATGAAGAAAACGCGACGTATTTTTTGTTTTAGAATAATTGTAACACAGAGGCTCGTCGCAAAGTCGCTCGGCTATTGCAACCCAAATTTCGCTGTTATCCCGCTCCATTCCAGCCTCATCAACATTAGTAGTTTTTTTTTCCGTCTTGTAAGTTTAGCATTTTTCTTTAACTCCGCTTATGATAATTCACGGTGTATAAATGTTTTTGAGCACACCTAGTATCTGTATTTTCTGTTGCTACTGATATTTGGCAATTTGATTTATTTTCCACAGGCTTTTTTTAACTTTTGAAGCTAATTTTTTTCAGAAATTTCCCCAGAACAATGCCAGGGCTTGTGGTGATTTTTAACCCGTAGCCGCCTAGATATGAACATACGCCTTAAACGTATAATAGCGAAAAGCTAAGTCCGAGCGTGATCTTTGTGAGGGGGCCCCAGGGACCCCGAGCAAAGCGGGCAATCACAGCCCAGTGCTCAGCGTCGTCGGCTCCAAACTAAGAGAATGCCGGTTCCAATGCGAGAACTGACCCGAGTCCCACGGGACTCTAAAAAAAAGACCTGAAATTTTTTTCAGGCCGTTGTGGGTTAAAACAAAATTCCAAGACTTTTGTTTTGAGATTACCATGTAATGGGGAATATTGGATAGTGTAAGTGTCTAATACTCTGAACCATAATTGGGCACATTTCAGGTACTTGGGGAAAAATAATAATGTGGTACAAAAGTTTAAATTGTGGTAAAATGGAGATCAATGCCCCACCTGACAAAAATTAACTACTGAAGAAATGTCACATTAGCTTTCAATGCAAAATCTGACCTTCAATAACGTTGTAAATGTGTTACTAGCTACTAGTTAGCTACTTCTACTCCGTTCATCCCCTCGTTAAATTCCATAGGGTGATTATTCATCGAAACAGAGATAACGGGAAGGTTTCCAGTTAGAAAGTGGACGAATGGTAGCAGCATGATACGAACCGCATACCTTTTATGATTTATAACCTGGGGGTGTAACGAGAATAGCGTTGGAGGGTACGTAAGTACGAAATTATTGTTATAAACATTGTTATTATTGATAGCATCGTCTCTGATTGGATGGCCAAAGTTCCGACAATGACAACGTGTATACTGATGTGCATATCTAGGGTGTCGTCACAAATCTAAACAACATTGCCAAAAGACTTGTATCTACATCAAACTCACGAAAAACAGGTAAAGGGGCTACCAAGTTCCGAATGGTTCGGCCTCACAAAGGAGTGATATGAACGAAATAACAAAAATTTAAAACAATATTAAAACAAACAAAAACTGATAATGAGGCGACTAAATTGAGAATGGTTTGGCCTATCAAAGTAGTGATACGAAATTAAATAATTGGAAAAATTGCCACTCAGAATATAGTATACGTGGCACATTATTACAAATCTGCAAACAAGTTGGTTGAGTCTAATGCACAATTTCAAAAAAGAAGTCATATCATATCAAAAACTTAAACTGGTAAAAGGGATAGTCAAGTTCTGAATGGTTCGGCTCTTCAAATGAGTGATACCAACCCACCAAAAACTAGTTTTCATTTAACATTTTAACTGTTAGTCAGTGCGATTAACTGTGCAAAAGTTGTGGCATGTTGATATCACTCCCTTGAAGGACCGAACCATTCGGGATTTGGCGGTCCCTTTTACCAGTTTTTGTTTTTGGTATGATTAATTTAATTCTACGTCTTGCATCTAGCCTTTGGTGATTGGCATTGTTGCATAATAACAATGTTCAAACAATGTAAAACAATCAATGTAGTTGTTTAGAGCTCACTAACCCCTCAACCACTTGACCAATTAGAAAGGCCTTACCAAAAGGGCACATCTACAGAGCAATAACTGTAAAATGAGCTAAGCACCAGCTTAATAGGACAAATAGTTTAATCTGTAGAGAGCATTTTAGGACAACAACAAGCCAAAAATGAAAATCACGATTCCAGCTCAAGTCCAGATCTCTGATGTGACAAATCACAAATTAATAAAAATTCAGACAGACTTTCACTAAGTCCAACAAATCTTTTATCCTAAATTTGATATGTTAAATAAACAGATTTTCCTGCTTTAGCATTCGACAGAAACCAAGCATCGTGTCCTGGTCGACTGTTGTTACCTTAATGGCGTACCAAACTTTTGCAATGCTAACCGAAAAAAAATTTGCAGTCTGGGCTGCAAGCTTTCAACTATAGCTGCACGTTACCATATTACCCTGTACATGTTCAAAAAAGGGCAGGTCTACTTTTAGCATTCCATTCATTGTTTTATAAGTGAGGACTAGGTCAAATTTAATTCATCATAGTTCAAGAGATTCAAGCCCAGTCTGAGTCAGACGCTCACAATATGTTAAATCCCTCAAGCCGTGGAAGCGCTTCGTGAATCTGCTTTGCACTGCTTCAATCAAGTTGATGTCGCCCAATAAGTTCGGAGAACAAACAGGGACAGCATATTCGAGCAAAGGTCTCTTAAACACCTTAAAAGTCCAAATCTAGTATGATTACTACCAGACGTAAAGCAGCTGTTTATTATAGCGCACCTTTTGAAGGCCAGGGCGGAGATTTTGTGGCAGTGGAGCAATGTCTTCAAGTTTTTCGTAAACCACACTACGAGGTCCTTTACTTCTTCAACCGATTTAAGTGCCAGGGAATACCAACATGGAAAGTCAAACATTTTTTTGGCGATTGCCAATGGTTTGTCCAGGATGACACGTTTCGTATTTCCGAGTCCAAAGTCTGGGAGCACGAGGACCCGACAATCTCAGTTCCAACCTTAATTTCATCAGCAAACCCTAGGCCGTATACTTCCAGGTTTGCAAGATAAATAACGCACAACAGTGGCTACAGGACCGATCCCTGAGGCAACGCCACAAGGTACAGGAAGACTGGTAGATAACGTATTATCAATTTTCACCTGTTCAGATGCATTTTGAAGAAATGATGTTATCCAGTGTTTTAGATTTCCTGTAATGCCATAATGGGTCAGTTTCGATAAAAGTTTGCAATTGCTTACAGACTCGAATGCCTTCTGAAAATAAAAAAAAACAATGTCTGTAGGCACCCCAACGTCAAGTGCACAGCTCCAACGGTCTAAGACAGTCAGAAGTTGGTGTGTTGAAGACCGAAGTGGCAAAAAAATAAACTGGTCTTGACTAATAAGGGAAAATTTGTCAAGATGTAGAAGAATAGTATCTCTGACAATGGACCCCATGAAATAACAGGCTACACATGTAAGGGCAATTCATCGATAATTTAGTGGGTCTAAGGCGGATCCGCGTTTGAAAATTGGTGTAACTATGGTGGTACGCCACATGGCAGGAACGCTACCGCTGCTATAGGAAAGCTTAACAATTTTGGAGAGTGGATAGTTAATTTCGTTAGCAATTTGTTTGAGAAGAAATGCCGGCAGTCCATCAGGTCCGCATGATTTACTAGGCTTAAGTTTAATGAGAGCATTTGAAACTTTGGATTTGGAGAGCACCACATCAAGGCAGACACAAATTGCGGCGTATCATATCATTTTGCAGTACATATTGATGCCCATCATCACTGATGCTATTCGAAGTAAAGACTTTACTCAAGAGTTCAGCTTTATTAACTGCCTCCATCAAGTACATAGAACTGTCCTTAGGGGTGGGATAGGCCTGGAAGTTGACCTTTTCTGGCGATATAAGTTAAGCAAAGTGGTTGGCTACCATCGCAAACCACAGCCATCTCAGAGGTGCTACGCCAGTCCTCAACACAGCATGGGTACTGTTTCCTAGTTTCATTCTATACTGCACGATACTACATGCTGGTATTTAATTTTAATTTTAACTGTTTCTACAGCCAAAGTTTTTTTGCACGACGTTTCTTTATAAAATTTGGTATAATTTTGCTGCTCAGTTGCCTCTTATTTGAAGGTTTACAGGAGAGTTTGATATGGTCCTTAATGATCTCAAGAAAGCAGGACCAAACACGGTCAATTTCGGTGTGTGTGTCGAAAATTAAACGATTCCAGTTTACAGGAGGGGGGGGAGTGAGGCTTTACAGGAGTGAATCACTTAGAGTTTCGAAGTTTAGTCGGTTGGAGTATTTTTCGTGCGAAGCAGTTTTACGGTCAACATTTTCCAAGTTTTGACAATTTAAGGAGAAAGTAACCACAGAGTGGTCACTATTACCTAAATGAGCCTACAACCAGCAAATCAAAAACAAGCCTATCGTCAGCACAGAAACGACGTCACGAGGTCACGTAACCATTCACGGCTCCAGTCCACGGTGCTTAGATTGAAGTTCCCCAGGAGAATACATGAATGTAATGTAATGGACCAATTTAAAATGTTACAGAGTGAAATTATAGCTTCGTCATTATAACTATCGAGGAAGTTTGTTTCAGGTTTGCAGAATGCATCTTGCTGTTGGAGGATCCCACTTACTTCTTTTTGCTTTCCAGGAAGGGGGATGGCTAGTGAGACTTTGCAATGTGGTGAATGGTCTTAAGACTGCTTTAGATTGATATTCAAAAAGAATTTGCTACACAAGTAGAAACAAACCTGGAAAGTAGGGTATACCGGTTCAGTCGAGAGGGGGAACTGAGGGTGAAAGGGGTGGGTCACATTGATTACATTCACATTGGCTGTTGAACCACGTTTTCTCAAGATGCTGTTGAATCATTTGAGGAATGAGATGTGCTGAGTACCCTTGATATTATACTTGTACCTAACGCAAGTATCAATTCTTTTGGAACAGCATCGAAAGGATCAGATGATCTTTCCTCCTACCCCTCCTCATGGAAAGCAAATTGAAGTCAGTGGGAGCCTTAAGCAGCATGGTTCGTTCTGCAACCCCGACACAAATGTACCCACATGCTTAAACCTCCAAGATACATAGAACAATTTCGCTGGTTAACTCAAACCGTGATGTAGTTTACGTGATTTAATACAAAACCTGCCATTACATCTCTATTGGTCATTGTGATAGGCTACTTGGCAGGAGGAAACTTGACCTTAGAACTAAAAATAAAGCATCATATGCAGTCACTAAGCATGTGAACTCGACCAAACACTCCACACACTCCATAGATGTTGTTCTACCCACATCATCTACACAGAGAAAATCGAAAAGATCAGATTTAGGCTTGAAACCTACTATATCATGTTGAATATGGAGTTATCAAAATTTATATGGAAATATTCTGTGAACGTAACCTTTTTTGCATCTTTCGAAAATGGTGATGGTGACCATCTTGTGGCCAGTTGCATATCTTATTCCTGTCTTTTAACATTTAACTATTTTTATTGTAAGTATACCAGTTATGGGTTTGACCCTCACTCTTATTTATGCCATTGTGTTTTGTGTGGTAGGTGACCCTAAGACAGACACAATATTGGTGGAAAATTAAATACTGTTTCATTCCATGTCTTTGTAAGCTTTCTTCGCCGCAGGTGTTTCATCATTTAAGTGCTTGGTCATATAACCAGAGACAACATTTTTTCGACAACTTTGGAAGTATAGGATATAGAACAGATGAGTATTTTGACAGATGTGACACTGCTGTCTCTTTATAATGGTATAATGGTCTCACTATAATGGTAGACATATGAATTTACTTTATTTTTTTTTAAATAGTCGTAGCACCATAAGGCATTAGAACGACATCTAAGATAAAAACAAACAACTCCAATACAACCAAACTCTTGTTGAATGCAATAAAGGTTTGATTTTGCACAGTGTCACTTTTTAAATCATTCCAGTCAAAGATAGTTTTTGGAAAAAAGAACTGGCCAAAACATTTGTTCTGCACTGAAATCTTCTGATTTTCTTAACGTGATCATGCCTCCCAATGTAGTCAGAGGAGACAAGGTAGTCAACAGGATAAAAAATTGTGTCCCTGTGGAAAATCTTATGTAACAGTCCAAGTCGCCGGTCCCTTCTGCGAACACACAAAGGCTGCCATCTTAAATTGTTCATCATGCGGGACACGCAGGCACCATAAGTGAATTTATTAAACACCATTCGGGTAGCACGACGCTGCACGCCTTCAAGAGCATCAATTAAAAATTGAGTACCTGGGTCCCAGACAGCACAGCAGTAGTCAAGTTTAGATCTAACCAAAGCATTAAAAACTAATTCTCTGGTGCGTGGTGGAGTGCCATGAAGTACACGGTTTATGAACCTAACTTTGGCGTTTGCGTCGGCACAAAGACTCAAAATATGGTCATTCCATTTCAGCTTGTTAGTAATTTGTACTCCCAGAATAGATAGTTAGTTTACTGTAAGGTTTCTAGTAGGTCTCGTGTGTTAAAGTCGAATTTTCGATACCGAATATTTCGACTGCCTTTCTATTATTTTTCATTGAAATTCGGTGTATATTTTATTAGTTTTGTTGGACTTTGTACCAACATTTATTTATATGCGATTTATCATATTTGAGCTGAAATCGTGATTTCAGTAAAAGTCCACATCTCCGATGTGATAAATCATATTTTAAAAATGTTGGTACAAAGTCCAACGAAGTTAATACAATATACACCGAATTTCATTTTTGAATTGGTAGCCCTCTACTTTGAACCCGTATATTCAGTTCACACTATAGACTAAACCATTTAGCCTCAAAAGTTGGTTTTCAGCACACTTTACAGAGACACTTCCGCTGAGGTGATCTTTTTCTAATAGCAATTACAATTGCTTGCGCCATTCTGAAGTAACATTTAATTGTTTTAAACATTGTTATTAGGCAATACTGCTAATCAGCAAAGCGTAGACTTTAGATCAAACAAATACTAACAATGCTGGTGAGCTAACAATTCACGCGTACTTTGAGGAAATGACGCATACTACAACGAAATAATTTATACTGTGGTATGACGGTACCCTCTCCTAGTTAAAGCTAAACTGTCTGCTGCCCGTTAGGCTTGCCGTCCAGTAATAATACGAATAATAAAGGCCAAAGGCTCTAAAAGAGAACTCCAGCCAAACCTATTTCAAACAAAGCCTTTCACTGAATAGGTGACCAAAGCGAGTGAAATTTAGTGAGTTTACAAGGAGTACAGAAGATCTACTTTGTATGCCAAAGTATCATGAATTAGAAAATAAAAACGAACTCGTTGATTTTAAGGTCAGTTTGAAGTGATCCGAAGTAAAAACAGCCAAGGAACACGAATAAACTTTCCTGTAAAGTTTCAGATACCACACTGTTGCTGTTCTGTTTAGTCTAAGCAAAACCTTAGTGCTGTATTCAACCATTCGACATGTAAATAAAATAAAAACCAGCACTTAATTTAAAAACGTGGCTTCTAAACAATGGAATATTATATGGTTTCTACTTCTTTTTGTTTAAATTGCTGAGTATGTTATATTTTTATATTGGTAACATTACACACATAAAGACACACACACACACACTCCGCATGCACACACTCGCACAAACATACACACACTTGCTTTTTGAGCGTCAATTTTTTACATTATTCTTCAGTCAAGTTGTCTCCTTTCGCTTCATCACCTTATTGGTGATGATGGTACGTGATGGTCAGTTACAACCCTATGATGATACTCATTTAGCTAATAACAGTACTAAAGCAGCAATAATACGACCAGGTATACACCAGTTATTAGCATATGTACTGTGTTCCAAACTGAAAACAGTAAAGAAAAACGAAAAAAAAACATTTTGGAATATTATTATTATTATTATTATTATTATTATTATTATTATTAATTATTATTATTATTATTATTATTATTATTATTATTATTATTATTATTATACAAATGACGGCAAGAGCATGGCTCATAATGCCCAAGAAAAACAATGACATCAACAAGTGGGAAACACTGCACCGTAGCATGCTTTAAACTGATTGGTGGAGGTGGAAGAAACGACCTATTGAGGTAGATGATTCCAAGGACGGATAGTTCGATTGGTGAAGAACTGTTTTTTCCTAGCCTCAGTACGGATGTTTTGCTGGAAAAGTTTAAGGTTGTGTCCACGAGATCGAGTGTCGTGTCGCAGCTCAAAGAAAGGGGTAAAAGAAATGTCATAATGGTTGTTGAGGATCTTGAACGTTTCGATGGCGTCACCCCTATTGAAGCATTCGACAAGGCTTGACAGGTTGAGAGCACTTAGACGGGACTCGCAGGGAGTGAAACGAAGGCCAGGGCACCACTTAGTGATTTTCCTCTGACTCTTTTCAAGAATATCAATTGATTTTGCACAATTAGGTCTCCAGGCCTGGACGCAGGAATCCAAATGAAACCGAACAAATATCTTGTAGAGCGTTGCAAAAAGTGAGTTGGTTAAGTAAGTGAAGGTTTTAAAAACATAGTTGGCAGTTGAAATGCCTTTTTTTAGTGGCAGTGGCGCATTGTGGATGAAATTTAAGTTTGTTGTCAACCACAACACCAAGATCTCTGACAGTATCCTTAGAGGAAATAGGTAGACCATTTAAGATATAAGGGAATTGCTTGTTATTGAGTCTGATATGAAGTACGACAGTTTTAGAAACATTGAAAGACTTGCGGTTTTCTTGGGCCCACTGTGCAACGAAGTTAAGGTCTGCTTGCGGTTCAAGGTAATCGGTAATAGAATGGACAGTGCGGTAAATTTTAAGATCGCCTGCGAAAAGGAGACAGAGACTGTGGCAAAGGCGTGGTGGAAAATCGTTAACAAAGATATTGAAAAGAGTAGGACCAAGACAGAGCCCTGAGGAACTCCTGAAGGGGCAGGGGACCAACCGGAAGAGGATCCACGAACCGAGACTTTGAAGCGACGGTTGCACAAATAGTTTTCAAGCCAGAAGAGCAGGAATGGAGGAAGGTCAAGTTTGCGGAGCTTGTTAACAATAATGGAGTGGTCAACAGTGTCAAAATCTATTTTGAAATCAAGATATATAACGTCACAGGAAAGGTGCCAGTGAACAGCAGCAGTCCAGTGATCAAGAGCAGCGAGAAGGTTAGTCAAACAATATTTTTGACAAACCCATGCTGGGAATTGTGAAAAAAAATTTTGTCGTTTAAGTGTTTCGTCAGAAAACTAGCAACAATTTTTTCAAAGACTTTTGAAATATAAGAAAGTAGACAAATGGGACGATAATTCTCCACAGTTGTGGCGCAGCCACCTTTGTGCAATGGAATAATATTAGCGTCTTTCCAAGAAATAGGGAAAACACCACTGCGAAGGGAAGTACAAAAAATTAGATATAAGGGCAGGGACAGTGAAGTAGCACAGTTTTTTAGTAGAGCTGGATGAATACCATCAGAACCAGGACTGAAGTTAGCGTCAAGCTCATTTAGCCGCTCGTAGACATTATCAACAGAGAAAAAAGGTTGGAAATACAGCAGAAACGTTTCACGCCGACTAAACAGTACAGCAACAGTGCAGTATCTGAAGGCTGACAGGACAATTTATTCGTGTTCCATTGATATTTTGACTTCGGATCAGCTAAACCTACTTTAAACATCAAACGAGTTCGTTTTTCGTTTTCTAATCACATTAGCGACTTTCATGGGAGTATGGAAGGCAGAAGCGTTGATTAAAATGCACACACACACACACACACACACACACATACAAACACAATATATGAAATACAAGGGCATGGTGAGCACCACACAGTCAATATTTTGATTAAAGCGTGGTGAATACTCATGTAGCCAAGTCTGGCGTTAGTGTTAAGCTCAATGAAGATGACAAATCCACAATTGGGAATTGTAATCATAGAATATAGATATTAGGTGAAGACAAAGACACTAAATAACACACTGAACATATGACACGTTACAAGTATAAATAGGCAACGTTGCAAAGTATAATTCGGTACATTGTAAAGTATAATTAGGCTTCATTGTGTAAAGTATGTAACAGTCAAGTTGTGTTTAAAGAGTTAAAAACATTCACACTATGCCTACAGGCTATGCAGCACTATGACTGAAGAATCGGATTAGAATGTTGAAGGTTTCAGTGGTTCAATGAATTTCCCGACTTAATGGATAAAATGCATAAACGGGTACAAGACATTGATTATTACATTAGCGAAAATTTCATTTGTTGCCTACAAATAGACTTCTACACAACTTGCCAGTTCTAAATCGTAGGGATTGGTTTTATTTTATAATGCTTTTATTCATTAATAAATCGACAGGATTCATAATTTAGACAATTGTACATTAATGGACACTGATGGGCAGGAGATTGAAGATAAATTGACAACAGTTGGTCTCCTGATTTGACTTTAATAAACTAAAGTCGTAATAAAACGCTAACATCACTTTTAAAGATACGACTGTTAAAGGGCTGGTGTGTTAAAGAATCCAGATATATGTATGTGTGCACGCCATTTTCCATTAGGATGCTACTAAAAAGTAAAGTGTATGTGCTGTTCTGTGCATGCAATAATAAAACGTAACGTTCAAATAAAAAAGTAATAACCGATTAAAGATGGAGTTCGATTGCCCAACTGTCATAATTTCAAAACTGTTATTAAACTTTATCGTTGTGTATATACGTATAAAATATCCGTATTCGTGCCAAGTAAACCAAAGTTTGAGCATATCCTGCTGTTGCCACAAACTTGATATTGCGGCAGAGTGTTGAGAGTACCAAAGGGTTCAAGTGAGTTCCTGCAGTTTTCTGACTTTCTCTAATTTCTGCAGACATGTAAATATTTACACTTTAATATGCAGAGAATTATGTGACATGTTTGAGATTTTTGTATGCATTGTTGTTTGTTTTCTTTGTTGAAATTGTATGATTTTATACTTGTCTTAAAATTTCTAAATATACCTAAAACGAATCATCAACTCGTTTTAGGCATTTGCTTTGTGTAAATGGTCTAGAGTCTATAAAAACATAGCATGACATGTATGTTTTTATTTATTTATTTATTTGCTAGTAAAAATACCTGACTTCCTTCGGGTGGAGTAAGTTTGCCCATTACTTAACATTTACCCTTAAATTCCAACGAAGAGAAGTGTAACCCCAGTACTTGGATGCTCTGATAGATGTTTGCTTAAAGTGCAACGTTTGGAAAAAAACTGATTTGGTCTACATTCCAAACGAAAAAGTAAACATTACATTCCTTTAAATAAAATGAACTAAGGCGTAACGTTTAGTTTCACTTTAGGTTTCGTAAATCCGTATTCATGAAATAGTAGAAGGTTGGGTTCAGTTTCAATTTTCGGGTTATAATGTAGTTGGCTCCAAAGTGTGGTACGTTCCAAGTATATCAGTGCAAAGTCGTGATATACATCGCTAAGTTGCACTAAGTTTTGTTTGTTTTGTTTTTACTCTATTTTCGGTTTCAGACGGTAGGACTAAACATGCTGTGGCTGGATTTAACAGGATCTGACACGTATACAGCTTCTGCAGTACATAACTTTTTTAACTAAAGATAATTGATTTTGCGTTCTGGAGCGGTTTTCAATGGGAATGGAACATGGAGCTAGGGGTAGTAAACTGGCAGTTTTAATACACAGTGTATAGTATATGAGGTGTGCAGAACATCGCCACATATCTCACTATCCATTGAACTCACTAGAGATAAACCAATGTGTTGTTACCACTAGTTAGGTGGCGCCAATGTTGCCACCTGTGTTGTTAAATAATGTCTTGTCACATAATGCCTTAGATTTCATGACACGAATTAATAAAGGAACATAGCACCATTGAAAATTGCTGCACAATGACATAAACACACTGCTGACTAGCTGTGTCTCCTTCCCTTTAAGTTTGTCTTAGGGTGTGGCTACCCACAAACCTTACATGGGTGAAGAGGATGTCTCATCCTTAAAGTAATTAATTCTAGTTCCCTGGACACAGCTGACGCGAATGCAAATGTTTTGAGTACAGTTAGATAGAGTTAAAGTTTAGTGTTTAGAAATAGCCGTAACATACTATCTCGTATAGTAGACATAGCCAGGATGCAGACCCGAGGTAACTCCATGGGTTATCTCTAGTTTTTGTTTTCACGAGCCTTGAGGACTCTGCAACCATCTGATGGAGGATTTGGAAGCTTCTGGTGATATCAGGTATTTTTACACCATGGCGTGAAACATTTGGGGAGAAGAGAACCACATCGCCATCGAGTAATTTCATACTTTGAGCTTGTTTTAAATTTTCGGAGTCAGCATGGAATAGTCCGGATGAAACGAGAGTTTGGGCATTAAGTCTATTTGAAGGTGTTGCTGTAAATGTGCAAGTCGTTTTATTTCATGCGTGTTTTCTTTCAGGGCAAAAAAGCTTGTGTAATTTCTTATAGAGGGTAATAATAGGTAAACTTACATATTCACTGTAAGACAGTATTGGCAAAGCTGTAGGCAATAACTTGTAATGACCCTAAGAGTTTAAAATTTTAAAGATTAAATTCTGTGAAGCTATGAGTTAAAACATTTAAAGGTCAGTAAAGATTTAATGTTGAAAGCTCTTGTAAAGCTTCTAAAAGCATTTTTGAAACACTGGGTATTATTTCAAACCATTTAATACTGTTGAAAACCTTTTAAAATTGACATTACCAACGCTATTTAAAGTTGCCTAGTTTGTTTATTGAAACCTATTGCTATGTGTGATGAAGTATTTAAAACATTGTTTATACTGAAGAAAAGATTAAGTTATCCTGTAAACTTTAAACATGCTCATTAAACGTAAATGTTAACCTTAAGTATTAGTTTAAGGGTGTGCATACTTTTGAGCTACCTTAAAAATAGATATCTTTTTCTGCCACTGTTGAGAATTGGCGAGAAAGACAAAGTTACATTTAAAAGAACCGACTAGGAGCCAAGAATAGCTATAGACAATAGTTGGAGCAATACTTTTAATTACAGTGGTTTAACTTTATTGGATGTATCTGATTAAATTAAGTATACAAGATTCAGCTCCAAAGGAGCACAAAGAGTTTGAAGAGTTTGACGCAAGCAATGAATCTTGGTAAATCTACTTCGAACGTGCTAAATTGCCCTTTCGTGTTTTGATGGTCCTGATGATAAGCAGGTAGATATTTTACTAACAAGTATGGGTTAGTAGATTTATGCATTACTATGTAATTTGTGCTTAATGAAACTGCAGAGGAAATTAATACGTTTTAAATCGATAACCTCTACCCACCTCCTGGTAACATCAGAGAGGGGGTAGCTTTTCAAAACATAGACCAGGCTCCTGGCGAAAGTATAGTTTCCTGTATTAGCCACCTAAAGCGTCCGGCAATTATTTTGACTTTCGAAATTTCTAAAGGATGGTTTGGGAGATAGATTTTTAGCTGGTTTGCAAAATGTTGAAACTCAACAGGAGTTAATGGCAATAAATCCGAGTGAAGTTACTTTCGACAAAACCTTCGAGGCTGCTCTCGCAGCTGAAGGAAAAGAAATAAATGTAGCAGGAATTCAGTGTTCCATTACTCGTAAGCTATCTGATGCATTTTATCAAATGGAGCTCGATGACGAGACCAATCCAGTGTTAACTATTGACACAGCAAAGGGCTTTTCCAGTGGCAAACAGTTTTCATTGGTGTGGCTAGTGCTTCAGGTGTGTTTCAGAAAGGATAAAGTGTGTCCTTATTGGCATTCATAGGTCCTGGCTCTTTTACGACAATATACTCTTAGCACAGACGGTACCAGAGCATGTTGGCACGTTGTCTATAGTTTTTTTTTCCTTTGCAGTAAAGCAGTATCAAGAGGGTAGTAATCAAAGTGCAAACTGAACAAAACTGTAATTAAGTATTTAGGATCCCAAATTGTTAAAGGTGGTATGCCTAACCTGCCAGATGCCTTAGATGCTATCAAATTGGCACTGGCACTTCAGATTGCAACTGAGCTAATATCTTATTTCGGGTTCTTGAACCACTATTCGAAGTTTACCAAATTTGGTAAAATATTGGTTCCCATTAACAAGTTACTGACTTCCATAAAACCCTCGCTCTGCACTTAAGCATTTTCAGAGGTAGTAGCCAATGTAAAGAGCATTTTTCTTAATTCTATGGTATTAGTGTATTATTTAACGCCCAACTAATACTGCAATTAGTTTATGACACGTCCCCAGTAGGATTTGGTGCGATGTTAATGCAGAATACTGAATACTAAAACCTGCCTGTTGCTTTCGCTTCACGAGCACTGAGTAAATCCGAACTTGGCTATGCGCAGCTTAGCTGTAAAGCTTAATCAATAGTGTTTGGGGTTAAAAGTTACCATTAGCGCCTTAACGGTCGGAGGTTCACACTGCAAACTGACCAAAAGCCCTACTCTTAATATTTGAAAAAAAGTCGTATTTCCAGCTATGATTGCAATGCGTATACAGCCTTGGGTGATATTGAATGGTAACATATCCGACACAGGTTAATTTTACAGAAGATTTTTATCTGGAATGTAGTTGCCTTATGGACCTGCTACCGTAAAGCCTACCGGTTCTACAGTAATGAACTTTCAAACAATTAAATCGTTACTGGTTTTGAGTGACCAGTTAGAAATCTCACTGTAAAGGAAAATGTCCTATCGAAGGTGTACCGTTATATGAATGTTAGCTGTTAGCTGTCACTCAAAGTCGCTGACGACGAATTGAAGCCATATTTCAATAGGAGAAATAAATTATCTTAAGGCATGCTTTATTCGGGGGGAATTGGCTTAATAATTTATTCCTAACGTGTTATGTCACCATCTCCATACTGAATTGCATTTAGGGCATTATGGGATTGTGTGAGTAAAACACTTGTACATGTTTGTGGCCCGGAATTGATGCTGACTAGAAACTGTGATTAAAACCTGTGAACTGTGCCCGCTATATAGAGATGGTGATATTGCAAGAAAAAAAAATTGTGGGAGTGTCCCAGAGCTGTATGGAGTCAGGTACATGTTGACTTCACAAGGTTCGTGTGATGGAAAAAAATGTATTTAGTAATACTACATGTGTATTATAAATTCCCATTCATTTATGAAATGAAATCCACCAGTAGCCCTAGCATAAATCGTAAATTTTGATAGTTATTTGCAACGTAAGGTTGTTGCAAAATTCACATAGTACTCACACAGTATTTTAAAAAATGTGGCCTAATAAATAGAGTAGTATCTCTAGCTCAAATAGAACTTGTTAAAATGTTGTACAGTCATTTTTGCGTTCGTTAAAATGTAGCTTAACTGCTGTGCAAAGTCACGAAAATTCTGTCCTAAACTATCTTATTTCTACCTGTAGCATTCTTCATTCCATAACAAATGTAACACCATTTAAATTATTCCTCAGACGTAACGTGGGAATGAAGTTGTATTTTCTAATACCTAATACCTAAGACAGGGTTGAGAAGAAACAACTCACGCCTAAATTGCATAAAAAAAGCTGTTCATTTTAAATAAACCAACCTGTCAGAAAGAGGGACTGTCAAACAGGGACCAAATTTCACTGGTTTTGCTGCAGTTGTCAAAAGCTTACACGGTAATATTTGCTATTCTGTAGATATGATCGACGGAAGTCCGTGGCAAATCAACGTTAACCAATTAAAAACATATATCATTGTACCGGTGTCTCCTGAAGGTGAAAGTGTAAAAAGTGTGAATCCATCATCTCACCAGTGCAAATCATACATCTGGCGGTGAAACCAATCAACAGCCCGCCCTGGCTGGAAAGCCAACTTTGGGGCATTCCATGTCACATACACCCACATTGCCAGAGGTTGCGATAAGCATCCAAGGAAAGTATCTGATTTTGGACATCTGCTGGTTCTTACCCCACAATAAGGTGAGCATCGGCTGCCCCTAAATATATGCTGACCCGCCAAAAGGAAATCATGCTTACTAAACAAACTGACCATGTTCCGGAGAGTGTGACTACTGCTAACCATTCCATGGGGCAATGCCCAAGATTTCCGGCAATTGGAAAGTATGAGGAAGGTGTCTTAGAGCCAAAATGTTTAAATTCAGCCATAGATCGTGTGTGAGGGCGTGCCACCATATTGTTACTTATTCATTTCTAATTATGATTTGCCTCAGTTTTATGATGTGCCGGAAGGTTATTGCATTGTAGCTTTACTATTGATGTGCGTTAATTTTTTGGGAGTCAGTGTTTATGCATTTAATTGTAGTGAATACCCGCTTTCCGAGTTATTGGCCCGTAAGCAACAATGGTGTAACAATGCCTTTTTGAAAACTGCGGGCAAATAACTACCTAGTTATTGGCCCGCACTTTTGAAATCATTGAAGCATCAACGATTTATTAATCGTTGTAGCTGTAGTGCTACTGCACAACTTGAGCGTGGTTTCGAATTTTTATTTGTGTTTATACTCTACAGACATATAGGAAAATCTTCGTCACTATCTGGAGACAAAAATGAAACTATATTGACAGCCATACGATATGACTACGATTAGTGTAGGCATTTATGCGCATAAATAATTTTGTTCACAGACCTTTCTTTGAAGACACTTACCCCCCTCCCCTCACCCCAGCCTTTAGTTACGCCACTGCCAGTCACTTGTACTTTCGAGAATGAAACTACAATGACAGCCATACGATACGCCTACTATTAGCGTTGTCATTTACATGCACAAACATTTTTTACGCAGATCTTTCTTGGAAGACACTCCCCCCCCCCCCTTTCCTTCCGCCCCACGCGTTAGTTACGTCACAACCATTCAATAACTTGTCCTTTCAAAGAATATTACAGCTAGCCTGTAACTAGCTAAATTCCTATTTTGGCAGGGGCGGTTTCCCCCTTTATAAGAGATGTGTTCACATTACAGATAACCTACTACTAGGCTAGGCGCTTTGCGTAACTATTAATTTTACTTAAGTAGCGCAGTGTAACTTGATTTTGTTTTGATTCCGAAGTACCCCTACACCGTTCAAGCAGCGAAAATTCAATGACGAACAACCCCTTCAGACCACTTCTATAAAATAATTTTCGTGTCCAGAGTATTGCTGTTGGAAATGAGAACTTATCCCACCAAAGTATTGCAACAATAGAACTCATGGGATGTCGTGTGAGCAGACATTGTTGATGCATTGTTGCTCGATTCCAAATGCCCCATCATCGTTCATGAAACGAAAACCCAACGACGAATAACCCCTTCAAACAACTTCTCTTTAAAAAATTTTAGGAGATTATTTACAATAGACCTTTTGGAACGGCGTGATAGACATTGTTGCACGGACAATGCCAATGCCAAGAAATATGCTGATCAATTGTTACCGCAAGCGGGATATTCAGTCCCCGAAGTTAAGCAGCATTGGGCTGGATTGATACTTGGGTGGGTGACCACCTGGGAATCTGGCTGTTGCAGACATAGGGCCTTAGGGCTTCGGGCAGATGACCAGGAGTGGTTAACGCTCGTTAAACCCTTTAAACCCTTTAGATATTCAGTCGGTTAAAGACCTCAACGTTTGGGGCATTCGGAAACAAATGCCTGCGGGCGCTGCGCGCCCATGTGCATTGTCTCCGAATGGCCCGCCGCGGTTCTCAGTCATTAAACTTTACGTAACGTTTACAAATTAATATGATTTGAAGTGATTTGAAGTGTTAAGTGATCCCTATCTAAGATTTGAATGGTTGATTATGTACATAGTATGATGTACATACATAGTTAGGTGAATCACGTGTACATACTGTACATATACTTTGTGCATAGATAAAGATTTAGTGCATGTAAATAGGTGTGCACTCCTCCCCCTTATTTAGGAGGTGAGTGCAGTGTACCTAGGACGCATTAAACACCGCTACATATTTTACTAACCATTGAACTCACTAGGGGGGGGGGAGATGAGGCTTAATGGCGCGTCGACAGCTTGGTCATTAGCGCCAACCTCAGTCACAGTGCAGTGGTCCGGGTTGCCACTGCACCACACATTACAGAGATATTATTCAAACCCCTAATCTTAATCTTTTCATACATCTGTACCTCCTGCAAAAATTGAAAAACACCGGACAGGAGGACAGACTTATCGCCCAATTGACGCACAATGTCATGCGGAAGATGGAAACGACGACGAAAACCATCAAGATGGCAACAATCAACAAGGAAGTGCCGGACCGTAAGTGGCCGCCGACACCAATAACATTCAGGATGGTCAACCCCCCGCAAAAGGAAACAGTGAGTAAGTCGAGTGTGACCAATGCGCAAACGGGCCAACACCACCTCCTCACGGCGACTGCGGCGACACGCTGAGTGCCATTCCTCAACAGTGCCTTTAATAGCTCGTAATTTATTGCCGTCCTGTCCATCCCACGAGGCTTGCCAAAAAGCATGTAACCTCAGACGCAGAGTTGGAAAAGCGTCCGAGGGAACAAGCTTGAGATCCCTACCGAGAGGGCCAGAAAGGGCCCGTTTTGCTGCAGAATCCGCTTGCTCATTTCCACCTATCCCAACATGGCCGGGGATCCAGCAGAAAAGCACGGTTTTTCGCTGGCCAGGCAAGCGGGAGAGCAAAGCTTGGACACGTTGTGTCAAGGGGTTCCGAGGATTGTAATTCGCCAAGGACTCCAGGGCACTCATGGAATCGCTAAAGATAATGAAATGCGTGCCCTGAAGGCCAAGGATCCATTCCACCGCCAAACCGAGAGCCAAAAGCTCTGCAGAAAACACAGAATAGCCTGATGGAAGGCGATGGGCAACCGTCACTCCCTTACAAACACAAGCACAAGCCACGCCAGCGTCTGACTTAGACCCATCAGTAAACAGCCGCTGATAACCGGCGTACTGAGAACACAGCCGCCGGAACTTCTGTAAGTACCGTGCAGGTAGAGTGGAACCCTTCGGGAGGGACGCCAGAGCGAAAATGAAAATGCCACTTGGGACAAGCCAAGGGGCTACTGGCATCCCCCCAAGCCTCAAGACGCTGGGCATTTCAAAGGGTATCTCCTGACAGGACTGCTGGAGCCTATCGCGGAAATCACCTTTACCCACCCTGCGTCTACCGACTCGCAAGTCTGGCCCAAAAACCATGGACCAAGCAGGACTGGATTCCACAGCACGTAAACGGACAGCATACTGAATGGCCAGCTTTCGCCGACGAATGGCCAAAGGTGGCTCCGAGGCCTCAGCATAGAGGCTGACCACTAGAGAAGTTCGAAATGCCCCAGTTGCTACACGCAGGCCACTGTGATGCACTGTGTTCAACATCTGGAGAGTCGAGTCACTAGGGATTAACCATTATGTTCCTCCCACTAGTTAGATGGTGCCACTGTTGTCGCATGTGTTATTCACAAATATCTTGTTGTGTGACATCTGCGCAAAATGAATTAATAAAAGGGCATAGCACAATTGAAAAGCACTGCACAATGTCCCAAACTCACAGCCAAGTAATTGAGTCTCCTTTCCCTTAAGTTTGAATTAAGACGTGGTAACCCACAAACCTTACAGACTGGATGCACGTGAGGCCAACTCGTGGTGACATCTAGTGGTGACAAAGTGGACTCTATTTCTTTAGCTGTGAAACTTTGGCGTGTAGTAACAACATGTAGGATTGTATGCACTGCTTGTATGGGGCTGCATTCACGGTTTCATTGTAGTGAGGGAAGTTGACCAAACAGGGACTGATATTTGCTTTTTCACAAAAATATATCGTAATCATGTTTTCCCCTAAAAAAATAAATCAACTATATATATTTTTTTTGATGACTCCTTTCAACTCTTTTTTTTAGATTCGTTTCAAAACCGAGTTTTGTAACAAACAGTACCAAAGGAATAATGAATTTGCTGCTATTATTGATTGTGAATGGTCTTAATTCCTCAAGCTCAATAAGTTATCAACCAATCAATCTTAATTCTGTAGAAAATAGCACAGAAGAGGGACCAGCATGGCTTTTGGTAAAGTATAATATAAATTAAAAATAAATCAGATGGTGCACCACTAAAAAAACTTTTTTGACTGAACGAAATTAAAACCCTCTCTTACGAATCTTCGACCCCTATCAACCACAGCTGCACAAAAACTATTATGTTCTTTTTAATAATTAAATAAATTTCACGCTCCAGCATGTCATTTAATCCTTTTTTGGAGAGGTTTTGAATGGTGCTAATTTCGGATGGTTGTGTCGGCATTACTCCGTTTATGTGCTATTTAAGCAGCTACTGTTTTTTTAAAGCTGTTGAATAGTGCTAACCTCACATGATAAAGAGAAGTACAGACATTATCCTTTTTCCCAAGTCCTCAGAAAGGATAAAACAAAAATTAAAAAAAAATTAAATCAACCCTTGGATCTACTTGACCGTTTATGTTGTGCACGTGAGCCATCTTTATTTGAAATTTTGATTCAAAGAGGTAGTTTTGGCAAACAGTCGAAATGAGTGGTGCCTTCTTTGGTCGGATGAACGAACAGACTACATGAAATACGGTTTTTATTTTATGCAAGATCATCAAAACAATCAAACTTGTGTAACTCTTTTCTCGTAAGTTTTATGAGGCCCTGAGGAAATTAGGCACACAAACAAGGTGGCAGACCACAAGCTACGTGCCAACAGCTGCCTGCAGCCGCTAATGGCGGGCTTTGTAGGCTGATGGAAGCACCTGACTGAAGACATTTACGGGACACCTACATTCAAGTTCCACGTCTCCGGACAATTCAAACCCAGTCAGCCATGTTGCAAGGAATCTGATGGTTTCAACTCCAAAAGGATTACACATTCTGGCCTTTCAGCAAACATGGGGTCTGGAGTTTCCTTGTCTACATTGCAGGAGTCAACACTGATTAATTATTATGCAGTTTAAGAAACAACACACAATCAATGAACATATTTGTAGAATTAACGAGCTGGTAGAATTAACGAGAATTTTATCCTTTCTGAGGACTTGGAAAAAGGATAATGTCTGTACTTCTCTTTATCACGTGAGGTTAACACCATTCGACATGCAAAACCTAGAATTGTAGGTTATGTTTAATTTTAGATAAACCTATTTTGTGATCTCACAAGCATCCACAATCTACTACAAGCACTATACGTATGAATCCTGGCTCATTGTGTAGAGGGAAGAATTATTCCATAATTACTGGAAAGGGTTATGCCATAATTCAGCATTGTGCAGTAATGAGGGGAATACAGAATTTATTTGGGTTGGCTGAGGCTCTCCTGGTGCTGGAATTTGTGAACTTTAAATTTTTGTAACAATAATGTAACAATACTAATATAAATTTATTGCCATAGTGACAAGGGCAAGAGAAGGACAAAGTTGTCTCTCACACTCTTCCCACATTAAAATTTGATAGTTACCTACATTGACTAAAACAAGATAAAAGCACAATTCCCAATTAGTTCAAGGAAAGAAGAAAAACACAATTTCAAAAACGCATGATAAAAACACAATCGGGATGACAAAAATGGCTGTCATTGGGTTTCTCGGTATGACTGTTATCGTATCAACATATTAATTAATCATACGAAGTTACAAGTTACACAAACCGTCATGACCAGAGCAGAAGCATCTACAAACAAATACCTGCAAGTTTTGACTTAAAATCATTTAAAGAAGTTGCGGTAACAACATCTTTTGGGAATTCAATCCATATATTAACAATACGGTTAGAAAAGAGGTATTTTCTACAGTCCCGTTTAACTGATTTTACCACCAGTTTAAACGGGTGACCCCTGGTTTGATTACCAGTTCTTGATGAAAGACTGAAAGTATTGCGGGCTGATTCTCTTGAAATGTGCAGGCTCAAATTGGATCTTGTTCTAACTTACTCCCTCCTGCATGGCCTGTGTGATGTCGATGCCAGTCTTTATTTTGAGCAGACTGACATCGACATCACACAGGCCATGCAGGAGGGAGTAAGTTAGAACAAGATCCAATTTAGGCCTGCACATTTCAAGAGAATCAGCCCGCAATACTCTGAGCCGTTCTTTATAGCTTATATATTTAAGACCAAGTAAATACTTTGAAATTCTTCCCTGCACACTAGCACAGATGCAGTGTGGTCGATACCCTTAATAAGGTGCGGCGACCATACTGGGGTGGCATACTCCAGGATTGGTCGTACAAATACGCAGAAAGCCCAGAATAAGGTCCTATGATCTCTTGACACAAATACACGTTTAATAATAGCTACCCGTTGTCTTGTAGCTTTAACAATGTGGGTACAGTGATTATCACTTTTTAAATCTTTACTGAAACATACTCCTAATAACAATGTTGAAGGGTGGTTTTCATCAATTTGTATATTAAGGATTTGTTCCCAGATCCAATAGGAAAAATCTTACATTTATGGGCAGCGACTGGTAATTACCAGTTAGTAACCAAATTTTCAAAAGTTCCAAGGCTATCACTAGTTCTTGATAATCAGATATGGTATTAATTGATCGATATAACTTTTAAGTTATCTGCAAATTTTGGCATTTTTATCAATGGGTTATCACTTTGTAGATCATTAATCAACATATTTCAGCATATTTCAACGTAATGTTTCAACCTACTCATGTTGGGTTGGATGTGGTTGAGCATCTGGGGAAAATGAACAGAAATAAACAACGTTTCTAGATAAAAATTGTTACAATATTGGTGTTTGGAATAAAAATGTTGGTGCCGGAAATAATAAGTTCATGTCCTGTTTTGGCAAAGTGCTGAACTAGCGAATTGGTTCCATCTGTAAGTCTGAAATTAGATTTGTGAGACTGGAGTCTCTGAATGAGTTTTGTTCACTTTGAGTTTTGTTTTGTAAGTGACTGTGCGTGTATTATCTGCACAAGGAATTTGATAAATAGGATTTTTTGTATTGTGGGTGGAAACTTTAAATACATTATGCAACGGTTTTTTATTCCTTTTTTTCAATTTAGAATGGTACCTGCTTACAGGTCTGCTGTCGTGTGTAAGCAAAAAGTAACGTCATTTTTTTGTAACCCCTTGAATGGAAGGGGGGATAATGTGATGTACATAGGAGGGGGTGGGGCTTAGTTCTGTTAAGCTAGGCTTTGTGCATTTGTGTTAAATATGTAGAAAAATACATACAAAAAATAAACGAAGCAAGCGTTTGCATTAAAGACTTGCCTTGTGAGGACACACAATACACTAGTAAACTGCCAGTAAACGGGATGTCCTGGTTCGAGTCCCAGTCGGGGCAGTTGTCTTTTCTTTCTTTTTCAGAATAGTGTATTGCGTATCCTCACACGGTCAGTCTTTAATGCAAACTGCTGGCTTCATTTACCCTTTACCTTGTGATTTCTTCTTTATATACAAAATATACTATTCATCAAATTTATTGTGTAGCCATGCTGTACAGCCACTTAGATTGGACAAGTGAACAAAAACTCATTTGGCTGCTCCAGTCCCAAACAGTTAACTTCAAACTTAAAGCTACAACCAATTCATAAGTTTAACACTTTATCAAAACAGGACAGAAACCAAATAATTCCGGATCAAAATTTTATTCCAAATACGAAATGGTCATACACATATTAAATCTAGAAACATTTTATATTTCTGTTCGCTCTTCTCAGGTGCACAACCACATCCAACCTAACAGCAATGGGTTCAAGGATTACAGTGAATTATTGAAAAAAAATTAAATTTGACAATTCCGACAACAGAGGAGCATCAGCAAACCCATAGAAACACTGGATTCTACTAATTATAAGTATTTCGTTTGGTGCTCGCCACAAACATCTCGAAGTCCTTACTTTTTTTATTTAGCTTTTTTAATTTCCTAAATACATTTTTTTATTTACTGTTCTGTCCGTTTTTGACACATCCTGGCAAAGTTCTTCCTTCTTAGATATATATTTTTTCTTGCCTTTTGACTCATGACTTTCTTGTGTTTTTTTTAATCTTTTTACTACGTCGGCTTCTCTTGATAATGGCTATGATTGTTGACCTTCTCGCTTTTACTACGTCACTAACTCTTCCCAACATTTAGTTTTCATTATTGTCGGATTTTGTGTACTAGCTATCAACTTTAGAAGTGCGCTAGCTTAAGTCTTTATTTCTTTTTAAGGAACCAATGAAGAATTTCTACAAGTCCGTGCCCAAATTACTAGAACTCAGTAAGAGAGAGAAGACCAAACTGAATTTCACTGATACACCTGTGGATGTGTTGTATTACAATGCAGCAGAAAAAAATTTAGCAAAACAAGAAGAGAAAGACAAGAAATTAAATATGGTATCTGCTTCTAAACTATAGATGAAATAGTAATTTCAGTTCTATAAACTTAAGTCTCTTTATTAAGACATAGCTTTAAGAGATGCACAGTACGGAGAGCTAAATGGACTCGGTTATTGAAATGTAAATGCAGAGACAAACCGTGTTAGTAGAGCGGAGTTGTAGGGCTGAGTGGTAGAGCTTAAATAATGACATGGTAGTTTGTCATGGCTAAATAATAACTCATAGAAATCCGTATTATTTCATAAAAATATTTTGTTAATGCAAAATTGTACACCAAAAACAGAGATGATGTTTTACCCAGTTATTCTGGACTTCCAGACCTGGCGAGTCGGAACTATACTGCACTTTATCAAGCTCTGATTTGCATAAAACTTGACATAAATTTAAAATGTAAGTTATACAAAAGACATACAAATTTAGATCTTAGATCTTAAAATTGGTTTTGTATTAACTGACTTGGATCTTGGAAAAATCAAAACAATAGGGGATTACTTCTAGACGAGGAGATGTACATATGTGCAAACAAACAAATCGTATGTTGTGAACGATAGAGATGAAATACAGGTGCACTTAGGAATATGATGATTTGAGCACTAATTACAATTAGTTTGCGTCGAAATAATCAGCACATGATTTTGTGATGCTCTTGGAATCAAAGAAAATACTGGAAACACGGATTGATGCGCACGTAGCTCTCAGATGGCCAGACTGTTGGAATGATTTATGGTTATCATTTGTTTATGCAGTGAAGCCTGACGAAAACGCATACTGCACTCTAACCATTTGCTTGATCGTTTTAGACGTAATGTCTGTCAGCAGCATAAGAATTGCAGGATGAAAGCTCCTCGGGCATAGCGAGACGACGCAGAATGAGCGAGCGAAGCGAGCGACTCCACTAGTTAGCCCTCAAAAGAAAGAGAATTTAGACATTTAGACAAGCCTGCTCAGTCCGAGATTACAGAATGGTTAAGCCCTAGGTGTTTATTTACACAGCCTGTCCCTTCAGCAGTGTACAGACTCTCAGGTAACCTTCTTTTTGCCCAATGATATCCAACACTTTTCATTTTCTCTACAATCATGAACGTTGTAGGAGGCGATGGGGATAATCCTACCCCTCCCCACCATGAGGATGAAGTCAATGTTTTTAAGATCAACGTTAGGCAGTTGCTTTGTGCTACAAACAACCGCTTATTTTGGTACTTATGAACATCGTGCCCATCCTTATGGTGTAGGTTGGGAGGGAAGATTTTCCCCATCGCCTACTGCAACGTGCCATTCATGAAAATCTATAACCCTCTGTCCAGAAAGCGTCAGTCCAGATGTCGAGTGGGGGGTTGACTTTTACCCAGGTGTACTCGACGAAATGCAGAGATGTGGATGTCAACATTACGCCTAAAGGGTAAAATAATGTATGGAGCAAATCAGTACAGGTGAAAGATACTGTTCCTTCACCGAAAAGTAAGGGAATTGTCGATTTAACTCATCTAACGTGAAACAATGGGGTCTCAACTTACACCGTAGAAATGGTCCAATGTTTGGCCATTCGTATTTATCGACATAAATTCGCATTCAAAATGGAGCTGAAGACCAATACCCACTAGTTGATCATTGCAGAAAAGCCGGGTAGAAGATTGATCGGGGAAATGTGAAGGTGGGAGTTCAAGCAAGTTAGTGAGCAAGAAAAATTTCTTTAGAGTTTGTACGTTGTTCAAGGAACAGTCTGTGTGAATAAATGCTGAGCACCTAATCATTCTGTTATTTGAGTCTTGGCCCTTGAAAGGGCAGGATTGCCAAAATATCTAAAGACTCTTTCTGTGCAGGTATAAGTGTGTGGAGGGGGAGATTGCATTGTGTAATTTTGAAATTTTTCATGGTGGTTTATTGTTTGCTTTCTTCAGGACTAATTGTTTGGGTTTTTTTTTCTTGGTAAGGAGTTTGTTAAAAACGAAAAGCTTTATTTTCCTAAATTGTTATTAATTATTTATGTCTGTTGCATACTCACATTTTTTTACATCAAGTTTTATGCAAATTAGGATTTGATAAACTGGAGTGTTATGCTGACTTTCTAGGTCTCAGGAACCGAGGGAACCTGGCCAAAACGTCACCTCTGTTTTTAATGTATAATTTTGTATAATGAAATATTTGCATAAAGTATTATGGATTTTTATACATTTTTTAGCTACCATCTCATTCGCATACCATGCCTGCCATTCCACCATGTTTTTTGAAGTGGAAGGGCCTTTGTTTTCAATGGTCAAGGATACATTCCCATTTAAGGCAGTCTGACCAAAATACAATAGAAAGGGTTTGCCTCTGTATTTAAGAAATTTATTTGCCCCTTGGGTTTAAACATAAGTACAACAATATGGAGTTGAATTAAAAAAGAGAAATGTGTATAGATTTCCTCTTCTTAGCTAACTCCAGCTATGGATAAAGTATGATTTAAGAAATGGGAAACGCTGGACTTAGCTGTATTTGACCTTTTCTGTCATTCATGTGAAATCTAGTTACTTGATTGTAAAGGAATAATAGTTTATACGGTGTTGAAGGCACGCATACAAAGTAACAGTTAAAATGTTTTTATCGTAGCATTATTAAAGCCAAAATAAAGGTCTTAGTCTAGCAAAGAAATATTCACGTAAAAGCCGCCCATGAAATGCACCATATTCGATACTGGAAGAGTCTGTGACATCATCACAATATTGGTCACTTTTTTATGCAAATTTTGTTGGCCATCAGGTATAGCTGAACTCAGATTTGAAGTTACAAGCAAAAAATATCAGATTCGGTAACTTTTGTTATCCTAAGAATTAGTGAGATCGCCAGTAAGTTGAAGTTAATTATTATTTTATCAGTGGGCTAACAGGTAATGAGTTAAGTAGGTACTGATTTATCCGAGAATTTTTCTGAACAAACAGTGAGCTGCGAGCAGAGATGACGACGTTGGAACAAAAAAAAGCAGATAATTTGGAAGTCATTAGTCAGTTTATTATTATTATTATTTTTAAATAAATTTTTATACTATCAAAACACCAGTTCTGGGTATTATTATTTTTAACTAACTCTAAAATTATTTTAAAAAGCCAATATGGGTTCAAAAAACGAAGGAACTATAGATTCACTTAAACAATTAAATGATTAATTAACTGCTTCCTTACATGATATATATTATGTTGGTGTAATTTTAATCGACCATCAAAAAGCTTTGGACACAATAAATTGAAATACTCTTTCTACTAAAAAGAATGAAATCATGCGGTCTAAGAGGTAAAGTGCTCAACATTTTAGCAAGTTATTTAAAATACAGAACGAGTTGTGTCAAAATTAGAATCCATAAAATTGATATTCTTCCGTGTAATGATGGTGTTCCGCAGGGATAAATTTTAGGACTATTCCTTTTTCTTTATCTATATTAGTGATATTGACAATAATATTGACGAAGTTAACATTCAAACTTTTGCTGACAACATGTTCTTACTATCCATTCACGCTGTATATTAGTAGTGAAGATTTGTGACATGAGAACACCCCTCCACCCCCCCCTCCAAGGTCAAGGTTAAGGTCAAGCCAGGTCAAGGGTCAAGCCGGGTCAAGGTCAAGCCGGGTCAAGGTTAAGGTCGTCAATCTCGAGGAGGGTAGGAAAGTGCTTTTTGCTACCTTTTTGATGCCTTTTGCTACATTTTAGTTTCCGTCAATCTGGAGGAAGGTGGGTCAAGGTCGTGAAGAGGGTGAATCAAGATCAAACCGGGTCAAAGTCGTCCATCTGGAGGAGGATACTTTTTGCTACCTTTTTTAGATTTCGTCGATCTGGAGGAGGGTGGGAAAGTACTTTTTTTTTACTTTTTTGCATCCTGGAAGTGCGGTCATAGCCAAGATGGGTCACCTGGTCACCGGCTCGAGGTCAAAGTGGGTCGAGGTCACCCATGGAAAAGTGCCTCTTGCTACCAGAATTTGTCCTTTTACTACCAAAAAATGTCCTTTTGCTACACGAGTCCTTTTGTCAACTAAATGCGTCCACCTCCGAGCGGGAAGGTCACGTGACTGGAAGTGATGTCATCCGTGGGGGTAGTGCGAGTGCTTTTTTAGCATCCGCGTTGTAAGAACTCTCGAGAGCCTTCGGAGCGTGAAAATGACGAATTAACAACAGTATGGGGGTACCAAAATTGGGAGGGGGGTTCCCAAAACTGGAAGGGTCGTGTGAGTGCTCCATGAGCTTTCCCATTGTAACTTTAAAAGGCTCTCAAGCGCATCAAATCGTAAAAATGATGAATTGGTAACATTTTGGGGGTCTCAAATTCCGTCCTTGGCTAGATGAGCTCCGTGTTGAAATGTGAACAGCATCTGGACTGTGGTTCGAATGACATGTCCTTCTTTTTATAGGAAAGAAAATTACCCATAATGCAACCCAAGGGGAATCCCCTCCTGCCTTCCCCTGATTAGATGGAGCTGGGTTTTCCGCAAGGGGAATCCCCTCCTGCCTTTCCATGATTAGGTGGGAGCTGGGTTTTGCCCAACGGGAATCCCCTCCTGCCTTTTCCTGATTAGATGGGAGCTGGGTTTTCCCCAAGGGGAATACCCTCCTGCCTTCCCCTGATTGGATGGGAGCTGGGCTTTCTCCAAGGGGAATCCCCCCCCCTGCCTTTCCCTGACTGGCCAGGTGCTGGGGATTCCCCTTGGGATTTTTTTGTGGGTAATTTTTTCGATATAAAAAGGAGGGCTCTTCATTCGAACCTCACTCCAGATGCTAATCGGATTTCAAAGAGGACCTCATCGATAGTAGTGGGTATTTGCGATATGAGGACAGAACCACTCCTTCCGGTCACGTGACGTCACTTCCGGTCCAAGATTGCGGCGCCCACGTAAACCGGAAGTGACCATTCGTCAATCTGGACAAGGGTGGGAAAGTGCTTTTTGCTACCTTTTTGAGTCCTTTTGCTACTTTTTTGAGCCATTTTCCAAGATGGCAGCGAACCGGAAGTGACGTCATCCAAGATGGTGGCGCCCATGCGGACAGGAAGTCCAAGATGGCGGCGCACCGGAAGTCCAAGATGGCGACACCGCGTCACAAACTTGTCTAGACTTCCCTAAACTTGTCTGGGTTTGTATAAACTTGAGTAAACAAACAAGTTGGTGCTATGAAAGTTTAACAAATCGTATTGGAAATTTCTAAAGCAGGTTTGAAAAAAAAAATCGGGTGGGAAATGATGTCACAAACTTGTCTAGACTTGCCTAAACTTGTCTGGGCTTGCCTAACTGGGCTTGCCTAACTGGGCTTGCCTAAACTTGTCTGGACTTGCCTGAACTTGTCTGGGCTTGCCTGAACTTGTCTGGGCTTGCCT
>JAHWFP010104043.1:57234-149291 GCA_023313725.1 Lithobius niger | reverse complement strand
ACTTGAGTAAACAGACAAGTTGGTGCTATGAAAGTTTAACAAATCGTATTGGAAATTTCTAAAGCCCCTTAATAAAAAATGTTTACCTGTGCATTTCAAAAGTGCGATAAAACGAAGATATGATAATATTGCATCTTTCCACACCACCCAGGAGGTAAAGCATATGGCGCGTTTTTTTTTTTTTTTAACGTGGTTTTCTCATTAGGCCTACCTAAATCCACGTGGCTCGGAGATCATCATAATCTGGTCTCATGAGCTCATCTTTTCTACAATCCAATTTTTTTTTCATCCTTCGTTTCTAGACCTTGAACTTTTCTTTTACTGGCGGCTTTTTTCTGTAGTCTAGCCGTTCTTTGCTCCTTCGTTTCTAGAGCTTGAACTTTTCTTTTACTAGCAGCTTTTTTCTGCAATCTAATTTTTCTTTCATCCTTCGTTTCGTTTTCTAGAATTTTTCTTCTACTAGCGGCTTTTTCCTCTAGGCTAGCCGCTCTTTGTTCCTTCGTTTCTTCAGCTTGAATTTTTCTCTTAGTAGTGTCTTTTTTCTCTAGTCTAGCCACTCTTTCCTCCTTCGTTTCTTGAGCTTGAGCTTTTCTTTTACTAGTGACATCTTTCTTTAACCTAGCTTCCCTCTGCACTTCCGTTTCAAGTGCGCGAGCTTTTTCTCACTGACGGCATCTTTCTTTCTAATCTCCTTCTTCCACACCTCGAAATCCTCCAACTTTCGCCGGCGGTACTCCAGTACGGCGAACCTGCGGACGGCCTTCTCATTCTCTTCGGCTATTTTCGCTTCGGTCAGTATTTGCGCTTCGCGCTCTTCCAACTGGAGGGACAATTTTTCCTCTCCCTCCTCGTCGCTCATCACGTCCATGTCCGAGTCGAAATCGTCCACGTATTCGTCCCAAGCACCGGTATCGTAGTGACCGATGGCTAGCGTATCTTCGCCGTTGTCCAGGATGTACCTCTTGTCGTCGTAAGGCGAGAGGAGGGATTTGGATATTCTAACGGTACTCAGTTCGTGCCCGACGCTAGAAATCTTGGCCCAGCTTCCCTTCTGATGAGGTGCGGCAGAGTTTAGGGCCGCTTCGTAGTCACCGAAGCTCAAATGTTTCTTGACGAACGAGCTTTGGATACCCTTGGCCTTCTTGACATCCTCTTTTTTCAGAGGTTTAATAGAGTACATTTTTGACCTGAGTCCGATGAACTCCAAGATGGGGAAGGCCCCCATTTCGTCTTTCATTTTCCCCAACACTTGTTTGTTCGTGCAGGAGAAGAGGGGATGATTCGACGGGTAGTTGCTCGTGTCGAAATGGTCTTTGTCCACGAGCATGTCTCGGTAAATATCCTCCGTTTCTATTTCGTAGCAGAGGCTGTCGGTGTCAGTTAAAAGGAGTTTGGCGCGGTTTTCGTACTTTGGCCGAATGTAGTCGTAGTGGAATTCGAACATGAAGAGTTTGGAGAGTTCCAGTATGGTAAATCCGGAGTAGGTCGGAAGATCGCACAGTGCGCTACGAACGCGGCGGTTGAGTTGCACCAGGTTTTCGTTTAGGATCTTGAAGAATTCGGTGTTCGGCTGGTAAGTGTATTTCAGCGCCGTTTTCTCGTCGGTACACAGCTTCACGTCGAGGCGACTTTGCTTATTCTCCATAGTTTTTCCAAACACTGAATTATTCAGCAATTTGAAGTAGTCTTTGGTGAAAGGAGCGGCCGCTTCTAGCCTTTTTGTGGTGTTGAATTCGATGTACGATTTCATCCACGGTCTTTGGTTAAAGGCTAAGACTCTTCGGATACATCGAAGTACTAGTCCATGCCAGCGGTAGAATTTCAAGTTCCTGTAGTGAAGCGTGTACCTCTTCTTGTGCAGAAGGGACGAGTTTGGTGTTGGAAGAGGACTTGATCTTGTGATTTAAATCTTCCACCTGATTCAGAGAATAAGGGGAAATCAGCTCTTTTCCAATGTCGATCTTCTCTGGAGCAAGTGGATAGTCGTTGTGCGCGTTGTGCAACTCTTTGGGGTACTCGAGGTCTACTTCCAGAATATAGCCCACGTCGGCATCGTCCGGTACGGTGTCTACGTCCAAATTTCTAATCTCCTCCCTGGTTAGGTAGCGGAACTTGTTGTAGGGGAGATGAGCGCACATGGCAAAACCATACAGGTTGTTCATATCCCAGTCCATTATGTATAGGGAGGATTTGCTAGGGACGTAAACAGGCAGGTATTTGTTATTGGTTTTCGAATGCCTCTTTGCAACGAACGAAACTCCGCCTCTGGTACCGGAAGATATGAGATTGTGCTTCACGACGTACCCGAATAGCTCCAACTCGGGCTCCTACATCCTAAGGAGAGCTGCCCAGCTGAACCCTGGAGTGGAGATGTAATAGCAGGGGTCCAGCTTGTTGTTTTCGATGCACAATTTCCGGAAATCTTCGAATACGTCTGCGAGCAGGAAAACGTCGGTCATTTGATATATCTTGTGATATGTACGGAATACCTTCGATTTCATTCTCAGCCAGAGGTTAAGCACCCGCACGTACTCATCTCCAGCCAACATCTCGTCTTTCAAGTGGGAATAGAATGAGTGTCTCGACGGCAGGTCTTCCTCGTCGAAAACGGACATGTTGCTTATATACTCGTACGGGTAAACACCCTACTGCGTTAACAGGTTCAGCGCCTTTTCAAGGGTGGTTTCCTCCGTAAACCATGTGGATTTCAATCCAGAGTCTAACGCTGCCTCGAGGATGGGGAAGCTGCTCTTGTCGTTCCTGCGGTTCTTTACTAGAGTATCCAGAGACGCGTTTAAGAAGTTGACACTATCTATAAAGCGAAGGTTTATCTTGCTGACGTCATCCCTAATGGTTATGGTCTGGAACCTCTCGGTATTGCAAGCTATAACATCTACTTTTCCCGGAAACTTATGCACTGCGGGTACAAGAAGATGCATATCGTACCCTTCCAGGCCGTGGAACAAGACGGGAATGGTTTTTCGCTCTCGCGCGGTTAGGTTGTAGTTTGGATGAGCAGCTCCTCTGTATTTCCCGCTGATGTGGCAATGATCCCTCACTTTATTGTCGACGAGCCGTATTTTAGATACCCCGTCGACATTTGCTTTCTGATAACATTTTTTGAAGGCTTTCTCGCAATAATGACACACGCTGGCATTCTTGAAATCGGTTTCTTCGGATGGGGTGAGGTGGAGGGAATTTGCATTTTTCAGCAATTTTGCGTAATATCGAGCTTCTTTTTCCATACATTTCTAAAATACGTCGACCGCGTCATCTCCCAAGTGGTACTTGTGACGTATAATCTTTCCATCATGCCCCACTAGCACGTAGCCGAAACTGCAAGGAAGGTGTTGATGGATTCCGGTGGTTGAACTCGTCGAAGCATTGGGTTGAGCGGTTTAGACGGGGCGAAGGAGGTATTCAAAATCAGCGTAGATGATGTGAGGGAAAGGGTTTTGGCGGCTAAAGTGCTTGAATGCGAGTAAGTTTTCTCCTAACTTCTTGAATCTAAGCGCTTGAACTTGGTTAATTTTGACGCATTCTTTCCTATGGGCCAGCAGCATCCATTCTCCTCCGAAACCGGCGAAACAGTTACTACAATAGAACTTGGCATGGGAGCCTGAACCTCAATAGCGTAGAAAAGCAGCTACATCGGTAATGGCGCAGTAATGGCTGTTTAAAGTTTCCGAATCGTCGTCGTCGTACAGATAGAGAAGGTCGATCGGTAGTCCATCCAAGTTTTTAGAGACACGAAGCGGGTGTAACTCCTCTTTGCGGCTATAACCGATGATATTGAACGATAGATCATTCGCCTTTTCAAACTTGTCGATTTCGGCAATGTTAGTAGGGTACGTTAGCGTGGAAGTATCTAGCATATCCTCAAACTCGCGGTAATCTTCCGGGTCGACATTGTTCAACTGCAATGCCGCGGCCAGTACGGAATAGAGAAAGCATTTATGATCGTTTAAATTTTGAACGTTCACTACCGCTTTCTGCTTGCCAGGGAGTGCTTTTGGAAGAGGGATGTACGACGATGCTCCCAGTGGTTTATACCTCGACACTCTGATTAGTAGGTTATGGATGCGAGAGATAAGCCAGCCGCTGCCCCACTCGGCGAAAGCATCGATGGATTCTTGGATTTTTACGAAAGCTTCTTCCAGGAGAGCGGGGATGTCGTTGGGATTATGTATTTATTTCAGAGTATCTCGACCAGAATCCCGCTTGAATGAATGCAGCCTCCCTAGTAAACTCTATACCCAAGCTGATCTGTGCTTTGCAGTTTACCAGCTGGTGCAAACAAACTTCCAGCATCGCTGGTAGTGCCACGCGTATAGATAAGAGGAATTGAATCGGATCGCCAAAGACGCAATCCCCCACTAGAGGCATCTCGTACTGTCGGTGGCCCAATCCTTCGTCTCATGATGGGGGTGATTGACTCTTGAGGAAGTCGGGTAGCTTGTCATGGAAGCAAGCACATTCTTCCGCATTAAATGGGTGATGGAACCGTAGGTGTTCCCAAAGCTCTGCCAGCGATGGAAAAATGGTCGCGCAGTACACTCAGGTGAATGTTTCTTTTCCATTCTTTTATGAAAATAGACAAAATGTTATCCTTTTTTAATAATGAGGAATTAAAAAAAATGAGGAAGAGGAACAACATTTTTATTCTTTTTTAATAATGAGGAAGAAAAAATTAAGGAAGAGGAACAAAAATTTTTTAAAGTTATAATGTTTGAAAAAAAATACACCGGCAAAATACACTGTAAGAATACACTGGAAAAAGGTAAGTACGTATTTATTTAAGATTGCTAATGTTGTCTGTCCAGCTGTTGTATTTGGAGTCATAGCCCTTCCATTTAACGAAGTAAAGCATTTTCACATCTTTTCCTTTCTTTTTACGTAATACTTGTTCTACTAAGAATAAATCAGGTACTAGAGTTTTTTGGAGTTTCGTTTCGTAAAAACCTCCGAGCACCAATTCACCCGACTCGTCTTTCAAAAGATAAGTAACCAACCGGCTTAGTTTTTTGCACTTTACGAATCGTGAAAACTTCGTTAGTAAAATTTTGCAAATATCCTTTATCGAAAATTTTCTTAACTTTAGAAATCCTGACTTTATTTCCTATGGCAAATTTGGGTTTGTTCAATAACCGTTTAGTACTAGTTTTTCTCAGCAAAGGTTCGTGACGTTTGGTTACTTCCCTCAGTTTAAGTTTTATAGCGGAATGAACCGTGTTATTGTAATTGGAAACTAACTCGTCGATAACATGCGTCCACTCAGAAGTCCCCTGCCTGGTGAATCGTTTCCACATTCTAGTTTTTAGGGTTCTGTTGAAACGTTCTACCACGCTCGCTTTCTTCTCGGAATAAGTAGAGTACATGTTGATGTTATGACGCTTGAGTAGGGCTTTGAAGTCTTTATTATAGAACTCAATGCCTAAATCGACTTGTAAATTTTTAGGGGGTGTCGCTCCAGCGAGTATCTTTTTGAAAGCTTCGGTAACATCGACGCCGGATTTAGATTTAAGGGAAATGGCCCAAGCGAACTTGGACATGACATTAATGCAGGTTAGTAAGTAGTTAAACCCTTTATTTAGGTTAGCGTAAGGTATCATTTCGACCAAGTCAGCCTGCCATAGACCGTTCAAGCTCAGTGCAATCACTTTCCGTCTCGGAAAATTTTTTCGGGTTGGTTTGTTAAGTTTTTTTACGAGCTGATCCATTTTTTTATTTCCCATTCCGAACCGAATTTTTGTTTTCCTTATTTTCTTAACGATCGAAGCGGCTAGCTTTTCTCTCCATGCCAAAGAAGGAACGTCTCTCACTCTTTGAGCTTTAGCAATTAGAACTTCATCGGCGGCGTGCCGATCTTTCAAGTCCGAGCTCTCCGAGTAGGCAATGTCGTGTTCTTTGCACGCTTCGTCTAGTTTATTAATTCCTGGGTCTCCTCGAGCCAATCTTTTTTCAAGTTTAGTTCTTGGACCGCAGTATTGGTAGCCCAGCAAATGCATTTCGAGATGTAACTTATCTATTAGTTTGTTTACGATTCCTTTCCCCGACTTGATAAAGGAAGCTCTTTTCGTCCCGCACACCTCGCAAAATACAACCTGCATCTGCCTGTTATTTTTTGCGGTGATGATAACGAATGGCTCGGGGCCGTTAGAAGTTTGACGTTTACATTTGACACAGTACCTCATCTTGATATTTTTTGATTCCATGGTACTTTTGTTTATATACGATTTTTTTTAACCTAAACCTAAATTTTTATATGCCACCCTTTTTTCCCGAGCAGTTATGATTTGTCTTTGCTGCATTTCTGATAAAATTTCGACCATCCCGTTTCTATGCCCATCATGACCGGCTAAACTAGATTTGTACAAAAGTTTCAATCTTTTAACTAAATCATTAGGGTTATCGTAATAATTATAATCAACTCTACTACCCGCTTTTTTAACCATACCCGTCCCTGTTTTCTTCATGTCTTCCCAAATTGGAGCGATAACAGTCCTGTATTTGGTGCTACGATTAGACTTGGGATTGTTAGTTTTTGGGTCATTATTCTGAAAAATAGCGTTAGTATTTTTTAACATGGCCGCGTAAGCTGCTTTAACTTCCGGCGCGAGGGTAGTTTCTTTCAAATTTTTGAAAACTAACAAATTCCAAAGCCCGCGTCTTCCCACGTATTGCTCCCCCTCGACCACTATATCATTCTCAAAGATTTTAACGACTTTATTACCAAAGGCCAGCTCACCTTTTTTTTTTATCATACTGTAATCCAAATACTGGGTCAGTGTCTTGGGAATTTTCGAAAAATTTTATCAAGAAATATTTAGCGGTGTCTCGAATATTTTGACCAGGTAACAAACTATCGAGGGACCTTAGCGTCGTGATTTTTGGAAGCTCGGGTGGAGTAAAAATGCGTCTAGCTTGCATTGCGGAATATGTAGGGGTGAGTTTTGGACCGGTGCTCGTTGTCGCGTATTCAGTTTTGGAGTGCGGTGGAATTCGCATTATAGGAGTTACAGCCGGACTTGAATATTGGGCGAGGTTGTAATCGAGAGATGTTTTCTGACTAGGTGCAGGGGAGGGTGAGAGAGCCAGTGATTCATAATCATCTTCGTAACTTTCTTCTTCATCACTACCTTCTTCTTTGTAAATTTTAATCGGTGTAGTTTGCGTGGCGAGAGTGTTTTTTATTGGTTTAGTTTGTGTAGCTAAAGTGTTTTTAATCGGCGTAGTTTGCGTGGCTGCACCGAGGACTGGTCTCGGTTTCAGGGTGCTTACTACCGGTTTAAAAAATTCTTGTAGCGATTCTTCTTGTTCTCTCTCCCCCGAACGTTGATTTAAAAACTTTTTAGTTAAACGTCTTTTGAGTTTTGCTATTTCTCGTTTTGTTTCCATTCTTTTGTTTATAGGCAAAAACGAACGTTTATATCTCCCTTCATTTAACGTTTTGTTTATTGATATAAACCCATAAGGCTTTTTCCAACAATTTTGACACAACGTTTTAAAGTCTGAAAATTCTATGTCGGGGCCAACGTGGTTTTCATAAACGTGTTTCAAATTTAACTCGTCCATGGGGAAAAGGATAAATAAATTTGCGTTGTTTCTGACCACTTGTTTTGGAATTCTCGTGTAGGACTGGCTGCAATAAAAAACATCGGCGTTCGAATGACGTCCTTGAGCGAAGTAACGTTCGATGTTTTTTGTTTGTCCAAAAGGCAATCGTCAAAAAGAATCAGGTTTCGAAATTTTGGGTCCAGATCTTTGGGTGGAACTAAATCTATTTGAGAACTGTGAAAAAAGGCGACATCCCATCCAATTTTTTCTTCAATTTCGGCAAATGTAGATTGCAAAGCTTTGTACTTTGATTGACATAAAGTTTTACTGTAAATATATAACTGATCGTAGTCGAGCCATCTTTCGTTACATATGAAATAAACAGTAAGTTAGTTTTGCCGCAATTTGCGGGGCCTATAATTAGACATCTGATATTCGAAGGTAGAAATGGATGATTTTTAGGTTCTTTCTTAGGTGTGAAAAAGTCGTAGTTTTTAATTTCCATGGCTTTTCTTATTTGCACATTATTTTAATGTTTACGGAGATACTAAACCCATAAAGTGTTCGTCGGAAAATTTGTCATTAGAAATGTCGGAATGAGCTACTCCAAAGTCTACGTTACACCACAATTTCACGTCGCTGGGAGAATCTTCGGTGACGTAGACCGCGGTAATTTTGCCAGTGACCTCCGTCAAGTTTAGAGCATTGTAAGACGGCAAGTTAAACCAGGGTTTGTCGATAACATTCTTGTTAAGTTTCCCATTAGTTTTGTGAATATTCTCGTACACCCAAGTTCTAAGACACAGCGGTTTGTCTCCGTTACCTTCGTTCGCCTTTTCACAATGAGGATAACAGGAGGAAGCTGCGTGCATAGAATTGGGGTAATTGAACATAGTCATGGTTATGGGTTTTTGCTCGTCAAAGTCGATCTCCAGTTTCTTGCAAATATAGCGTTTAAGAGTTTTCAACACTTTTTGAGTTTCCGGGTCGATGGGTGAAATCCACCCTTCATACTTTGATTTTTCGTCCGAAATGGGATTTCCCAAACCCTTTAAATCTTTAAATTGGATGGAAGGTGACAAGGAAAACTTTATACCGTTGTTAAGCTTTGTACCATTCTCGCTCTTAACTTTCAGCAAGTTTTCTTGCAAGAGATTCGAAAGATTTGTTTGCCAAGATGATTGAGACATTTTGAGGTTATTATTATTATTTATTTTGAGGTTATTGTTATTTTATTTTCAGGTTCTTCCTTTTATTAAAGACAAGAAATTTTTTTTTTTAGAAATAAGCCTCATCGGCACGTTTTTTAAATTTCTCGTATTTAAATAAAAGATGTCGGTCAATAAGTTTGGACAAGCATTAAAGAGGACGAGGGGGGAAGGGGGCGAAGTGATGGGAGTCAGTCCGAGAGGACAGCCCGGACTAGGGTACGTGCTAACCCCCGAAAACAACTACGACATGCAAAGTAAGCGTTTAACCAAAGTTGGAGCCGGCATCGATACTGAAGATGAGGTAAATTATTCGCAGATCGGTACTCTGGTAAAGGACGTTCAGAAACCTAAAACCGACCTGCCTCCTGCCATTAATCTGCTCTCCGACGAATTGGCGTCTGCCATTTCTAACATCGAAAAAAATACGTTGTACTTAGACGAAGCTGACGAGAATTTTTCCGCAAAGAAGAAGCATATTAAGGACATAGCATTCCCCCGGCACGCGGCTGACGCGGCAACAAAAGTGTACGTTGACAGAAATTGCTTATTACAGGACGACAAGAAAGTATACTTCAATGCAATGCACAAGCCGATTAGAAATCTAAGCGAACCTACTTTACCGAGCGATGCCGTTACTAAAGTATTCGTTGACGGCAATTGCTTGTTACAAGACGGCCAGAAAGAATACTTCGATGCCACCAACAAACCGATTAGAAATCTAAGCGAACCTACTTTACCGAGTGACGCGGCTACAAAAAAATTTGTGCATGAAAATTGCTTCACGCTGATCAGTTTCAGCATGAAGAGCCCGTTGGCTAAAGAAGTCGACTGGTTCGTAAATTCAGGACCATTTACGAGTTTCATAAGTACTAGTTCAGGTTTATTTCGTAAAGCAATTTTATACTGCAGCGATCCGAGCATAGAACTTGTTGTTCAGTGCAAAGCAGGAACAAAAAAATTTTTGATTACTAAAATTAAGGACGAGCAGTCAACCACTAACATTTTCGACAATCCTTACCAAATAGAAAAAAATTCAGACATCGCGGTACACACGCTCGAAGAATTTCAAACAGAAGACATTTATTTCCAATTAGATTTACAAGTAACTTTTTAACTCATTTCATCCTCTCTAAAACAGCTTCGTAATTACGGGCCTTACAGAAGGCACTTAAAAAAATAAGCAAAAGCGTCCGCACCAAATCTGGTCAAAATTTTGCACGCGTTCGTAATTGTATTTAATTCCCGGTCCCAAGTAGTTAACCACGGACCGGGGAGGACCCATGTTTCCAAAACTATCGAAATAACAGGGTTATCCCGAAACGGTGGAATAGGCTACCCAGTGACTTCCTTCTCCGTCGTGGAAATCTTCCAAATTTACGATTCCATTTTCGCCAGTAGGCCAACGTTTTAAGGGAAAGGTGTCCTTACTAAAAGTACCACTGAATTTTGGAATTTTCATTACTCTCACCAATCCATTTAAATCAAAGTTTGTTAAAGGTTTATTAAAGTCGATTAAACCTTGGGTGGTCTTAAGTAAAGACCTCTGCCACGGGGTAATTTTTTTTGCTTCATTTTTTGCTTAATTTTTTTTCTTCGAGCCAGAATATGTGATGCAGCACGAGTTGCATTTTTGCATCATTTTGTGTTTTTTTACAGCAGATACCACCCCCGCTGTCCCACCCACCAACCCTCCGATCCCAGCTAAAATCGGTCCTAGCAATGCCAACGGCAAAAAGCCGCCTTTCTTTTTTCGCGATTTTGTTTTGAGCGCCATATCTTTTTTATTATTATTAATATTATTTAGTAAACAACTTCGACTTTGCCTCTATCCAACTTTAGATTCATTTTCCTATCACCAATGAGCAGAGCGTGACAGGTTGTGTTAGCCGGCACTGCTGCTCTAAACTTCAGTTTGACTTGTACGTCCACGATTCTCGATTGAAACCTCTCGGACTGTTTGGAGCAATCCAACACCACGAGAGGATAGGCTTTCTTGAACTGCAGCAAGTCAAAACTCAAGTCGTTGGTATCGTAGCAAAGCTGCCTAAATTGCTGCGCCATTCTGTACAGACTAACGTACTCTCCGGTGGCAAAATTAGTATTTAAATCGAGAAACGGATATCTTTCTGAATTTACAGTCACGTGAGCATCTTGCCGACTACAGTGGTTAAACACACCGGGGTTTTTGACTAAAGAGTCCTGCCTGTTTGTTTGAAAAGCTAAAACTATCCACCTAGGTTTTTCAACAGCTGAAGTAGTCAGCACGCGCCAAGTGAAGCTGGTATTTTGAGGGAGCACGCAGCTATCGTAATGCCAGTGCCTAAATCCTAAATCCACGGTCGCTCCGCGGTCGATGAGATTGTAGATTTTAAATTTCTGCTCGTCTGAGGCCATGACATGTGGAACGAGCCAGCTGATGCTATTTAGAACGACTTTGCCATTGGCCGCTGCCGCTGCTTTGAAGATGGCGT
Organism: Lithobius niger; assembly: GCA_023313725.1. Taxonomy (NCBI): domain Eukaryota; kingdom Metazoa; phylum Arthropoda; class Chilopoda; order Lithobiomorpha; family Lithobiidae; genus Lithobius; species Lithobius niger. The sequence continues at coordinate 138,052 of JAHWFP010104043.1, read as the reverse complement.
TAGTGTCGCTCGCTCCCATGAGTGTGAGCACGTGTTTAGTTCTGTAGATTAGCTTATCGTAATTTTCGAAAAACCCCATGACGTGTTTCAGAGGGATGGCAAATGTAAAGCTTCTCTTGGGAGTCGTTTCAACGATGATGGACGCGTGCCGCTGTTTGTATCCCAAGTTGTCGGTTAGTTCGGCAGCGACTGAAGCCACGCTGTCCGGTGCCCAGCACTGGCCGAGCAGAGCCGGTTGCTCCGCCGAGCCGTAGGTGAGCAGTCCCTTCATCAGAGTACCGAACCCCGGATAATTTAACTCGTCGACTTGTTTATCACCGAGATGGTATTTGATGTTAGAAAACAGGAACATGGGAGCATTACTAATAAGACTAGCTACGTCAGCGTCCGTGTAAGCCGAGTCATCGTCCTTCAGTAACCGCCCTTTAATCAGGAGGTAACTGTTGGCAACGTGCAGAAACAAATCTTGGTTTTCTACATGTGTGCGGATTTCCGAATTTACGTTGTTGAGATTGGTGCCAATGATAGGATTGTATTCGTGGTAAGTGTAAGACTCGACCGACGAATCGTACTCCAAAGGTTCGTTGATTTTTAAGTAATCTTCTACTACACTCATTTTCTGGGAGTTGTTATAAATTTGATGAAAGCTTTATTTCTTGGCGTCAAACCGTTTGTTTTTTTATTATTAGAGTTAAAATTAAGAAAGAGTCCTTTGCCTTTTTTCCAAACACGAGCATTTTTATCCTTTTTTTTAATTTTTAGATCTCAAATGAAGACGCACTGTGAGCGTCTCTCCGTTTAAATCCAACGGCTCGTTGGTCTGAGATGTGAGCCAAACTCTTATATTTCTGATTAATTTTGTTGTCACCGGGAGGTAAATCAAATTATGCGGGGATTCTCTGATTTTGAAACCGGGCGGGGAATAGGGATAAAAGGAGTATAAAGTGGGCTGAGTGTCGTTGTTTAGGTATGAATTGCCTATGATATCAACGTGTACGAAAATTGTATTGATGCTCATAATGTCAACGGTGTTTTGACTCTCTCGACTTCTCACGTAGTTGCCTAATTCAAACCCCAAGACTGGAGCCAAACTCTTGTCACCCGAAAAAGATATTCCGTAATTCGGATCGGTAATTATCAAGTTGGTTCTTAAAGTATTTAGATTTAGAAGAATCGTAATGGCATCCTTGTTGTGACCATTCTCATCTATCACCGACTTGAGAAATTTATTCAAATCCTCGATTTCGTAAGCCCCCGGGGTGACTAACACTTTCTGCCAGGTGGCACCAGCATCAGTCGTATACTGAATTTCGTTATTTTTCGAGGTGATGTTGTGGATGCTGTTGTACGTGTCTAAATTAAGCAGGGCCAATTCGTAATTTTTTTCAGAGTCTAAATGAATCGGAGTGTTTAGATTAATACTCAAATCAGAGTCTTAGCCGGAGAGAATGATAGAACAAGAATCCATGATATTGCTTTTTTTAAAGTGGGAAAAAAAAACAAATTCGAAATCTGGAAGGACCTGACTCCACTATTGGCTAATTTACACCATAATGACCTTGAAAATTTTAATCAAGGTCATTTTATGCACCAAAATAGTATACCCGGTCCTAGGGGGTGCTAAATAGTATACCTGATCCTAGGGGGTACTAAGGCAAGCCCAGACAAGTTCAGGCAAGCCCAGACAAGCTTAGGCAAGCCCAGACAAGTTCAGGCAAGCCCAGACAAGTTCAGGCAAGCCCAGACAAGTTTAGGCAAGCCCAGTTAGGCAAGCCCAGACAAGTTCAGGCAAGCCCAGACAAGTTCAGGCAAGTCCAGACAAGTTTAGGCAAGCCCAGTTAGGCAAGCCCAGGCAAGTTCAGGCAAGCCCAGACATGTTTAGGCAAGCCCAGACAAGTTTAGGCAAGTCTAGACAAGTTCGTGATGTCATTTCTCACCCGATTTTTTTTTCAAACCTGCTTTAGAAATTTCCAATACGATTTGTTAAACTTTCATAGCACCAACTTGTTTGTTTACTCAAGTTTAGACAAACCCAGACAAGTTTAGGGAAGTCTAGACAAGTTTGTGACGCGGTGTCGCCATCTTGGACTTCCGGTGCACCGCCATCTTGGACTTCCTGTCCGCATGGGCACCGCCATCTTGGATGACGTCACTTCCGGTTCGCATGGGCGCCGCCATCTTGAATGACGTCACTTCTGGTTCGCTGCCATCTTGGAAAATGGCTCAAAAGGTAGCAAAAAGCACTTTCCCACCCTCGTCCAGATTGACGAATGGTCACTTCCGGTTTACATGGGCGCTGCCATCTTGGACCGGAAGTGTCGTCACTTCCGGGGGGGGGGGGGTTCTGTCGTCATATCGCAAATACCCACTACTATCGATTCAAGGAGGGGATTTAAGTCAAGGTAAGACTATATTTTTTCTGTAGTCGTAAACTTTTTCTGTAGTTTCTGAGCTTTCACATTGTGAAAATGACGAATTAGTAACATTTTGGGGGTTCCCAAAACGTTAGGGTTCGTGTAAATGCTCTGTGACTTTTCGCATTGTGATAACTCCAAAATGTTATAAAACGTGAAAATGACGAATTGGCAACATTTTGGGGGTTCCTAAAGCGTTAGGGTTCGTGCAAATGCTCTGTGATTTTTCGCATTGTGATAACTCCAAAAGGTTAAAAACGTGAAAATGACGAATTGGTAACATTTTGGGGGTTCTCAAAACGTTAGGGTTCGTGCAAATGCTCTGCGAGCTTTCGCACTGTCATAACTCCAAAAGGTTTAAAGGGCAATTACATCCATTTTGACATGCATGCTTTACTTTTGGATCATTTACACAATAACTGAACACAAGAATTGCAGTTTGAATACGTTACGTACGTCCGATGCAACAATTTAATTATTGCATCACCAAAACACGACATGGAGACCACCATTGTTTTGCTGGAAAGCGCAGAACTTAATGCCGACTGATGTCACTCTTCGATTTCGACTCGTAGCCGATTGAGATAGCTCTATTGGCTGTGAGAGCTCGAGCATCTGACGGCCTTAGCTGGTCTACAGTTGTAGTGCTAAGGACCAGGAAGAAAGCAACAATTCTTCATTTGAGAAGATCTGGATGTTTAGCCTTCACCTTAATTCATTTCCAGTTACCGGACTTACTGAACCCAGAAAGTGGTGCAATATTTCTCTGACGTGCATTCTGTCAACACGATACCGATCACAATGCTTCAGGGACCAGGTTTTGAGGATGAGACCTATGGTAGATGAACATATATTTTCCATGATCCATATCGAATCGAGTTCTACTAAAGATGATCTTACTCAACATGTTCAGGAAGAAGTAACAATGATCAATTAACTACGATGAAAATTAACTTAGAAGAGGAGACATAATAGAGAACCCTGTGTGTGACAGAACCCATGGAAGTGAGTCAGAATGGGAAAAAAGGAAAAAAAGAAACTGTGGTGGACACAGGCGAGGAATGGATAATCACCCAAATTCTAGATTATCAAAAGGTGGCACAAAGTACTCGCCTTACTCCCCTTCCTCAAGGCGATTGTGCGTCGACGTTTTGTGTTCCTGGCCTTTTTACTCTGATTGCTGTTCCCGCTGGGTCAGCCCTGTGTGGGCCCGTTCCTTCGATTCATGAATGCCTCAGGTGTGCTGTAGGACCGGTAACGTGTAAATTCGAGTGTGTTTTACTGGCGATTTCTTGTGATTCGTGCCACCTGTTCGGCTGATTGGTAGCGGCCATATTTGTTGTCATTCACATCGCGTTTCCCCTGGTTCGATCCTGACTGTGTGCGTTTTTTTTAATACTTTTTTAAGGTTTTTTTTAAACTCAAATCTAAGATGAATCAACAGTCGAAATCCACATCGAAGTTTCCTTTAGGCTACACAATTGATGATTTTACTGCCCGACTTGGAAAAAATTGCGACAATACTGTTCAAAACAGAAGAAAGACCTTTTTTTTATGCCCTTGATTTGCCTTCCACAAAAAATTTAAAACCACATACCACGAGGACCAGTACGGACAACCAACTTTCTGTTATCGACGACAACTTGTCAGTTCTATCTGAAAGACTGCAAACTAAATTGGATTGTTCTAGGATGGAAAAAGACCTTGACCTTTTAGACCTTTTAGACAAAATTGTCTGACATCCAGTGTATGCTGTCCAGTACCTTTTCCGAAAACAAACCATCGCAAAGCCATACAACAAGTGAAAGATCACCTTTACAAGACCCCATCTTACAAAGCCCTGTGCTCACATCGTACCTCGAAAACATGATATTGGAACTGCAATGTGCTACTGAACGGTTATACAGGGAGGTTGAACTCAAATGGTGCTCTTACTTAGCAGACATCAAAGCGGCTGTGAAAGAAGAAGTTGCATCGACTATAACTGCCTTCGCATCACCAAACTTCTTCTCAAAAACTTCATCGAATAATGAGGGGAACGTAAATCACGAAAGTAGCGACAATATTTCCATTACAACCGTTCTACGCTCCTCATGTTATGGACTAAATCTCATTTCCTCCCATATTCACAATCCAAATCCGAAACCTAAAACTCAACAAAATCGTGTTCCTTGTGACACCGAATTGCAGAACGGATCAGGAAATGCTAGCAAAGTTCGAAACCCTTGCCAACGTACAACAGAGCCTGAAGCGACATTGAACTATCCCCATTTACAAGGGCTAAGCATAAACCTGCTGGGAAAAAAAGGACTAGCTCTACCAAAAAATATCACTTTGAGACGTGTGAAAAAGGGAAAAAACAACATTCCGGTCCAACCTAAATCACCTAAACAAAAGCTCAAGATTGAAATATCATCAAACAATGAGGCAAATACGAAAGTTCAAAACTGCTACAAAAACGTTTCCGAATTATGTGAATGCAAAAACGAAACCTGCTATGTCAACCGTCACAAGGTTTTTACACATTTCTCAGGGAGACCATCGCCAGAAGAAACATCTAAACAATACGTGTGGAATAGGCAATCACTTATTCTTGGTGACTCACATGCACGAGCCCTAACAGGAAGTACTTTGGTAAATTCAAAAACGTGGTGCTGGCCAGGAATAATGGGGGAACATCTTTTATCTTTTATCCCAAGACTGGCAAAAACGGCAGACAGTGACACATCCTTTGTGATATGCATTGGCTCAAATAATATCAACTATGACCCACCATGCACTATTGTCCACAAGTTGTCAGATATTGCAGCTGAAATTTTGAAAATAAGACTAGGAGCTGAAATTTCGTTTGTCAGTCTTTTCCCTAGATTAAATAAGAGAAGTGGATGGGAAGATTCACAGATATCAGTCACAAACAGCTTATTGCGGGAACTCTGAGTCAAAAAGAGCATGAATTTTGTGTCAATCGATTCAGCACTATTCTCTGATCACACCCTTCTGGCAAGAGATGGCTACCATCTCACCAAAAAAGGCAAATCCATACTATGTAGAGAATTGCTACGCGTAAACGGAGTGTCGGAAAACTTGCTACATTAACGGGGACGATCCTCCCACATGTGTGAGTCGTGAAGCCGGGGTTGTACCTTCTTCAGTAAATCCGGATCTGTCTTCGGGCCTACGTTGCGTTCTTCTAAATGTGAGAAGTGTTGTGAAAAATCAGGCTAGTTTGACCGCGTTGATGATTCCTGAGACCTATGATCTCATCTTTATTACCGAGACTTGGTTAACGCCATGCTTTACCGACAACATGATACTGGGCAATTTACCATACAACATTTTGAGGATGGACCGTGATTCACGCGGTGGTGGGATAGCTGTTCTTTTTAAGACAAACTTACATGTTATGCGAGACAAAGTGGCAGCACGGGCAGAATCTTTCTGTGTTATAATACCTAATCTTAAGTTAAATTTTATTATATGTTATTTACCAGATAGTAATAACGATTTGATGGTAAATGAGCTTGGAAATTTTATTATACAGGGTATACGAGCAGATTTCGAAAATATTTTGTTGGGGGATTTTAACTTGTATACTGCAGATTGGAGGCTCTTTTCTGCCAGTGATAGGATTCAGCGAGTTTTCTTAGATTATATAAAACCTCTGGGTTTAACTCAATTAGTGACTAAGCCTACACGGGGAAAAAACATCCTTGGTCTCATTTTCTGTGACAATGAGCATTCTATCTTTGATATTGACGTAATAGACCATCTTGGCACTAGTGACCATAATATGGTTTGCTTCCAGATTCATTGTTCCCATCAGTTTACCACTATTAGGGATACTAAACGCAACAAGGTTGACTTTAACTGCCTACGTTCAATTTTAGGCTCCATTGATTGGCTGTCTATCTTCTCCGCTTTAAGTGACGATGTCGACTTAGTTTGGGAACGTTTCATAGAGGTTCTTACCACAAGGAGAACTCAAGGAGAACTCAAAATCTGAAGAAAAAAAGAAAACCAATGCCTCATTACCAGGCTACCTAGTCAAACTTGCACGCAAAAAGTTAAACCTCTGGCATCTTTTTAAAAAAGAACAGTCGCCCGAGAGCCTTGCAAAGTACAACTCCTGTCGCCATTTATACGCAACCGCAGTAAACAACTGGAAATGCTCATTGGAACTAAATACTATAATGGAGGGTAATATGTCGGCTCTTTTTTGGCTTTATAAGCATAAAACTGGCTCATCAAGGTCACTCCCTCCGTTCAAACATGGCACAGAATTTGTCACATACGATATTTGTTAAGCAACTATCTTAATGAGGTGTTTGTCTCTAACGTTACCGTTGACAATGGTTGTATTCCAACAGACTGTTCTGGGTTGAAAAAGGTAAACTATTCTTGTACAAACGGTATTAACTTTAATCAAAGAATTGTAATGAAGAAGCTACGCTGTTTGAGTCAGGGTAACGCAGTTGGACCTGACAACTTTTCGGCATTCTTTTACAAACATATCAGTGATGAAATTACGGCCCCACTTGCGTACATTTTTTGCTTTGTCCTTTAACGCTGGCATTTTGCCTGAAATGTGGCTTATGGCACACATTGTCCCTGTGTTTAGGAAGGGAGATCCGTCGGACCCAACAAACTACAGACCGATGATTGATTTGACAGTTGTCCCTTGTAAAATAATGGAGTCCATTATAAAGTCTTCCATGTTGCATTATCTTTTGGCACATGAAATTATTAGAAATGACCAATTTGGTTTTCTACCTGGGCGATCAACAACCTGCCAACTGCTGACTTGCCTTGATCTCTGGACCAGTGCCCTTGATCTGGGCATCCCTTCTAATATCATCTATTTTGATTTTCGCAAGGCTTTCGAGTCTGTGGTGCACTCCAAACTTTTATTCAAACTGGAATACTTAGGTTTTTCTGGAAAGTTATTAGCATGGATTGCTTCTTTTCTCGAGGGCAGATTGTAAATGGCTCCTTCTCCCCTCCTGTGGTAATTTCAAGTGGTGTGCCGTAGCGATCTGTCTTGGGGCCAATCTTGTTTGTTATTTTCTTGAATGATCTTGACTGCAAAACCAACGAATCCCATCAATTTAAATTTGCCGATGATCTTAAGCTGGGCCAACATCTTGTGACTGGTTCAACTGACTGTCTGTTACTCTTAGATGACATTAAGCATGTGTTGGACTGGAGTAATTCTTGGCAGTTACCACTTGCCCCACACAAATGCCAAACTTTCCATGTCGGGGTCGACAAAATTGGCTTCCAGTACCTCATGGGAGAGACCAGTTTGCCTACTGTAAGCACTATTAGGGATCTCGGTGTCTGCTTCAATTTTGATTTAAAGTCAACAAATCATTGCGACACTATTACCAAAAACGCCTTCCGCAGGCTTGCCATGGTAAATCGTTGTTTTTTGTCAGGGAGCATTCCCATTAGGGTGTGGCTTTTCGAGATTTTGTGAGACCGCTGCTCGAATACGCAAGCCAAGTCTGGTAACCCTCACTCTTGGGTGACATTGACAAGGTTGAAAGAGTATAGCACAGATTCACAAAAAGCCTGCCTGGCTTGCGAGGTTTCCCGTATGATGTACGTTTTCCCAGAACAGGCTTAACATCACTTGAACTTCGCAGGTTGCACGCAGACCTTCTTCTAACCTTCCGGATTGTTCGTGGCTTCTTGTCAATCGACTTGCCTTTTTTCGAATTCACACCATATAAAATGACAAGGGGACACCCGTTAAAATGGAAATCCAATAAGCACTCTTAGAGTATAGAAAAAATTTCTTTTCAGTCCGGGTGGTGTCAGCGTGGAACTCTTTGCTAAAAAACGTTGTTTCTGCGCATTGCCCTCAGCTCTTCAAAACCCTATTAAAGGAGGTTTGTCTTCGGAAGTTCCTAAAACGACCTGCATTTCTAAAGTAAAGATAGGGAAGAGTGTAAGTGGCACCTACCCTTCTGCATCCCGACCACTTTTTTTGTGTGGTTAAACCTGATTTATTTATTATTATTTATAAGTTACAAAACGTCATTGGAACCCATAGAATAACAGTCACGGAATCAATGATGGCTGAAGCCCTTGACTCTGGATTGATGGAATAATTGGTCCCTATCAATGTGTTGCACATAACTAATATTATTTTGATGTTACTACTAATTTTGCACTAATTATTTGAGTATTAGGTTTTCTCAAAGATATCCTGCCACAATCTATCCTGAATTGTAACCTGTGATTTAAAGGAGCACTCCGCATGTAATACAGAAAACATGGGATGCCTTCAATAACTGACATCCAACCAAACTAATGAGCAACTTTAAGAAGGACAGCAAGTTATGCACGTGGTCACACCCATTCACCTCGTATCCCGTTATAAAATTCGTTGAAATATAAATCGTTGAAGACGTTGGGGCAACTACTCTGAAGTAATGAAAGAAAAAATGAAATATCGTCCACATCTAACATTCTCGCAGATTGTGAAGAAAGATTAAACATCTTTCGTCAATATCTGCGGGAATGATGGATGTGGACGATTTAAAAATTTGTTTAAAAAGAAAAAAATCAGTAAAGTCTTCATATGTAATAAACTAGTGCAAAATTCCAAACATGGGGGGGGGGGATTAATGAGACATGCAACAAGATAATATAAGAGGGATAGAAATATTTAACAGTGTGTAACAATAAGTTGGCGAGGTCATCCACATGCAATTTCCCAAAATCAAAGTTGTTCGAAACAAAATATAATTCTCCTCTTCTTACCTCTTCAGGGCCACTGTGGCTCAAGAAGTTTTGTTCATGTTACTTTGACGTGTTCTGAAAAGTAATTGTAGTTCATGTTATTCTTCGTTTTTGTATGTTTCAGTTTAACGGAACCAAATGGATTAATGATCTTCTAAATATTTGGGAGTATGCAGTAGACCCAAGCATGCAACTGGAACCCGTTGATCCCGATTTTAAAACGATTGTGGTTAGAATGATGAACACATTATGTGATTTTAAGGACGATGGAGCCTACTTTGAGTTGCCACGTGAGCCAAATATAGAAGCATTCGTAGTATACACATGTCAAAAAGTGAAGAACGTGTCTTAAAAAATTAAGTCTGTTCTGTACTTTGCTACAATAATAAAGAGAATTAAAACATTGCATTAATGTTAAGAGTAGTAGATATGGGTACGCTCCTAGAACGGAAGGATTCACAGGTGTCCATACTAGGCCAATGGCCAAATGGCCTAGAACGGTAAACCGGAAGTGACATCACGACCCCAAGATGGCGGCGCCCATGGGATTGGCACAGTTTCGGTTTAGAACAGAATTGAAAAGCAAACGGATCTATAATAGTAAAAACATATTAAAACACAATTTAAAACATAAAAAAAAAACGACTGGGCACTCCTGAATCCCCTCAAAAAACCATTCATGTACTCCTGGCAAAAAAAAATTGTTTTATGAGTGAATAAGTCAAAACATGTAGTTACATATTGAAACGTGTCTAGACATGTAAGATACTGCTACAAAATAACATAGTCTTTATGTTTCATTTGATGGGTTCATTAAAAGGGAATATAATGAAGACTGAGGTGTAACAGGAAATAAACATGCTGGTCTAATGTATAGACAAGAATCTCAATGGAGTCTCCTTCGTACGGAAATGCATCAGGAGCAAATGACTAATAAACAACAATGACGGTTTTTTTAATAACAGTAATCTGAATTAAAATACTATAGAAAACTAAAAAGGGAAAGAAAATAAACAAACGATTAAGTTGACTCATGCCAATTTTATTTACAAGTAATGTACAAAACTATTTACAAAGACAATTAAAGGTACCTATTTGGTTGCATAATGACCATATGGTAACGTCTTCGAATTACAATCCAAAACACAGCGTTTGTTGTCAAGATAAAAACACATACAGAGTAGCCATCAAGTGCTGGTGAAACAACGAAATCACGACGTTTCGGTTCCAAGGTCGGAACCGTTTTCAGGTGAAGGGTTTAAAACATGTCAAACAACTTAAAAATAAAAATAAAAATTAATAAAATGACAGCAGAGCAGGGCCATGGAAATAAGACTCGCAAGTCTTAAGGATGCAAGGTTCCATGCTAAAAAACTAAACCCAAATAAAATAAAATAAAAGTCAGCACAATTTTATTTTATTTTATTTTATTTGGGTTTAGTTTAACTTCACACATGCGAAGTGCAGCACCCCAGCTAAGTCCTGGAAAAGTATAATAATGACATGGGTCTAACCTATAGTCTTGCATACAAACAGTTCTAAATCGTTCAAAACAACCTGCCAAAAGGGCTACATCTCCTATTACGTACAAGTCGTGATAAGAACCTAAGGTAGTACAGCCAGTAGCGTCCCAAACGGTACGGGCGTATTCGTACTCTTCGTCAGAAATGTGACTACCTGTTAAATCAGAAAACAAAATGCATCTTTCAGTGGAAGTTGTGTTTCATCAAATTTAGAAAAAGAAGTCATGTAATTGTAGATGTACACGCCCTTTTTACTCAGTAACTGATGAGTGTCTGGGAAAATGTGTTCTAAAACTGGAAACACGCTCACAGTTTCGACAAGATTACCTAGAGAAGACGACAAAAAAAGGTACGAGTCCAGGAACCTAAAAGGACCTACTTTCAGGGCAGTGAATCGTTCGGTATTTTGTGGAACGACAGAAATATATCTATTACCGAAATATTTTAAACCATGCGTTATAAATTTTTCATCATAATTCTTCAAATTATGGAAGAAATGGGAAATTCGTCCTTAAGTCGAAAATTCAAATTACATTTTGAATGAGCGGCCCCTCTCTATAGTCCCGTTAAGTGGCAATGATCTCGTACTTTATCATTGTAGGGATTGTTTACAAATGGTTTATCGCAAATAGAACAGTGTGTTGATGATGTAAATTTGACATTATCATCATTGGTATAAAGCATTTGTACAATTTCTGACTTAATGTAAGTAATGACATCGTATTCATGTTCAATACATAAAAAAAAATTCCTCTACACAAGCTTCGCCTCTGTACACACGTTTCGAGAGAACTTCACCCCTAGGACCAACTATGACGTAAGCAAAACCGCAAGGGATATGCGTGTGGGTTTTCAAGGTTCAGGAGCCTAAAGGATCGGGGTGACTAGTATCCAAGGGGGTAAAATTGACTCGAAATCAGCGTACATCACATATGGATGTCGTAGCTGTCGATCATATTGATTAAATTCTAGGTAGGGAACGTCAGGCCTGACAACGTGTTGAGGCGTGAACGTCATGCAAACCGTTAAGTGTTCGTTGAGATTATTAACGTGACGAGAAGATGTGATGCAATAAGGACAAACGTGTCTAGTATTGTTAGAGTATTGTTGTCAAACGATTAAATTCCTTGATTAAACAATAATGCTGCCCCTGGAGCAAGAGAAGCTTCACCTCTGTACAACCAGTCCGTTTGCTGAGATGAAGGGGGAAATGTTTCTATCTTCGTAGCCTTACAGGAAAACGGCAATGTTATTTTGCGCTTCGAACCTGGGTATCTCGTGAACGGGGGTAGGAAAACTAATACCTGTTAAATTAAGAGTATTTTCATAATTTTTGTAATGATGCACTCTGCTCGGATTGTGAGGAGCAGGCTGAAGCCCTGCCAAGACGGAATATATAAAGCATTTATTATCGCTACATTTAACGTTAACAAGTGCTCGTTTATTCTGTAAATAGCCATCCAATAATACTGTTCCACACCCCCCGGCATGGGGGGGGGGTGTATTTCCCAACGTGTATATCACAACAGACAATTTTGGACACCACCCATCCTGATCCGAATTGATAAAAAACGTCCAACTGATGCAATATTCTAGCAATGGCTGTATTGATTTCTTGTTGTATATCATTTGGTGTAAGAATCGTTAAGGCTGCACTACACAAGTAAACAGGCATGTAAATAACTTCATCCTCCCCATACCCAGGTTTCTCCAATAACAAATTCAAACATAACAAAATTTGAATTGCATGTGGCGACCTTGTAACACAGCAAACAACTGTTCCAGGTAGTGACGGACAGAAGAAAAGTAGTCTTCAACGTTTGCTGTTGATGATGGTGCATCATAAACGAAACGATGAAAAAAGTTATTAAAGGCAGATGATGTAACCTTCAGAGGTCCCACATTTTCTTGAGGAACTGGAGAATGGTGGAGGGCATTGTGTTGCACAAATTCATCTGCAGTCTCAAACGTCTGCCTACAGACAGTGCAAGTGATGAGATGTCTACGCTGATGACGACGTAGATTAACAGTTGTTGTGAAGGAAGTGCCGCAGGTATCACAAATTAAAGGACTAGGCATGTGACACAACTGCATGTGCCTAGCCAAATTACTGACCGTGCTGTAACTTCTATGGCACTCTGCGCATTGATGAGACATTTTCTGAAAATAAAAGACCAAAAAAGTAGAGCCGAGCAACCGACACGTCCAGTTATAGGCCTATATTGCGTAAACAAAAAAAAATAACATACACAAAACAAAAAAATAAACGCACAAACAAACGCTGACATTTTCGCAACTAATTTTATTGGCCTAGAGCCTTTACAAACTTATACACAAACTGATCTGGGTTAGTCCGAGCTTTAAGGCTGGTTACAATAGATTCGGCAGAATGCCCCAAACACCTCACTAAAATAAAATAAATACAACAATGTCCGCAGACCCGTGAATTGAATGTACGTTGTTACTCCACCACTGTTTAGAGCAATGTTTATTCAAGTAATTAACAGTCGAACTTGACAAGGGCGACAAGCCGTAGGGGTCGAAATATTCGTACGTGCCCAAAACGACCCAGTGACTACCGGGCCGGTTGCAAGTATCTAAATTTACTACTGACCATCTGGGAAGGTTCGGCACGTGATTTAAAGGAAGGTGCCCAAGAACGTTGCGCACCTAGGTCTCAAAATAGCGTTGATTTCGGAGGTGGTCATTCCGTAGACAAAACGTTTCTTCTTTCGTCAACTTCCAAGATGGCTTCGTGTTCGCCGACGGTCAAAACGGTAACGGTTTCAGGTAAACCTGCGGCAAATGTCAGTTTAATTCTCACAACACCGTTTTTCACTAGGGACACGTGAGAGGGGTCGTCGGCGTGGTGATCGTCTGTAAGGTCAAAAACGAATAAACAATGTCCAGCAGGGAACATCTCATAAGTAATGCCATTCCCAATATTATGAAAAGACATGCCTAAACCGCTATACATCTACATGTAAGCATTTACGTAGTTGTTTGTTGTCAAAGTTAAAAGTGAGCAGTTTTCCATTAAATATTTCACCATCGACGGAAAGGGTTATGGAATTGAGTCCAAAGTTATCAAAATAGAAGGGATCGTTAGGGTACGTGCCGTTGTAAGCTACGTGTCTACGATTACTCGGCTGGGAACGTTGCCATTAAAGGGATTATCCACCTGTCCGCTTCTCACCCCTTGCACCAAGGTGTGGGTCCTTAGTTCAGTTTTTCTATAGGGATATTTTGCTGATGAAGAATCAGCCAGCATGCAAGCGTGCGCCAATAAAATGTTTGGAGAAGGTGTTATTTGCGTACTTGTAGTGAAGCATCTAGAAACTCAACAATAGGATTGACGTTGGCGGCTATTCCTGCTGCGTTCAAATATAAGTGGAAAGGTCCTCTATAGAGAACGAAACGAAACTTTATTTCTGTATTGTTTAAAATCAGTCTTGGTTGCATGGCTAGATCGTGATGCACTCGGCCCATTAATTCCACTTGTGCAGTTTCGGCGTAACGTCCTTGTCATTGGCGGGGGGCCCACCCTGCAGCGTATAGTTGAGTCCTTTTAGGTTCGGAAGAATAACTCAGCAGCGTTTGCAGGAAAGCTTTAAATCCGTAATTGTCGTTGGTGCTCCCTGCTAATTTTCCATTTAAAAAATATCCACTTGAGAAAACATGGAGTGGAGCCATAAATTAGATACGTTGACTTGAGCACTTTGGGCAGCCGTCAAGTCGGTTCCGTCACCAGCGAGCACACATACCTCGAGGAACAATAAGGTCTGTGAGAGGTCCACGTAACTTTCGCTTCCGGGAATGGTGAAATCCATAACTTGACCAGCCGCAACTGGCGTCACCGGTCGATATTCCTCATATTTCGTTTTTCGAATAGAAAGTTGCGTCGGTTGCACAGAATACAAGTTCAGAGGGCTCAACAAACACTCACAGGAAAATGGGTTTAGAATACTCATGATGGTGGCTGAATAATGAGTGGTTGACTGGTGAGAGCTCAGGTTTATATAGAGGTTCCTTCCCACTTAATCTAAAACAGTTTTCATAGTGACCTTTCTTTTTTTCTTGGTCGTTTTTCCTTCTCCCAAACGCTTACATTTTATCTTCATACAGGGGCCCCTCAACCCCGACCCCCCTGGCAGTGTTTTCCCTATATCCCTCATTAGGTCGCTGGCAGTTTCGTTAAATCGATCTCTAGCTGTGTCTTGAAAGCGCTTTCTAGCCAAATATTCTGCTCCTATACCAACGCCGGTGCTAAGGTCTTTTCTACCAAAATAGCTACCTATGCTAGTTAAAAAGGGCATGGCCATACGTCTTAAAGAGCTGAAGAAACTGCCGATTTCATGACAGGCCTGGGAATGTCTGCCAGCGAAGACGGGGATCTCACCTCCCGCCTGACCTATGTAATAATTAGTATACGGACACGAATACCTCATGGTGACTGACGAGACGACGAAGGTGCAAGGTAACGACGACGCGATCAGAGGGCCCGAAAGGTATGGGAGCTCCGGTATCTGTTCTGACGTCCATATTAATATTATGTATTGTTTCGGTTAATAAAGGATAATAATGCAGCCTGTAAAATGCTGCGTTCGTATCTTCTTCTTTTCCACCCTCGACGTTAATGATTCGTAACAAAGGTGCTTTAATGTCGCCCAGAAATTGCGGCGTAATAATATTGGTGTATACCTATAAAGATTTAATGGCGCTATCGTAATAATCCTGCACTGATCCCCAAACTTGTAAAGCTTGAGGAATCAAGATAAAATCGGAGTTCTTAAATCCAAATTTTTCAACTAAGTTACCCAATAAAATGAGGTAAGTATTCCCTTTGTCAGACTGCCACTGTCTAATTTGAAACTTTCTGTATCGTTTATTATATGCTATTCTAGGAAGGGGGAGCTCACCGGCCGAAAGTTTGGCTTCGCCTCTACTTCTAAACTATTTAATTTCGTCGTTAATATCCGAAGCTAAATCGTTCAGTTCTGTAATAAGGGCTAGGCCTAATGCACCTTAATCTATAAATAGGTACATTAGAGTTTTGATGCACGAGATTAGCACCGTCATCGTCGGTCAATTCTATCAGGTTTCTATTAGAATTAAAATTGTTGGGAAATGACATCTGACACAAGGCTACTTCGTACTGTTTCTCCAAATGGATCGGTATGGCTAATTGTACGGTATACTTCTGCAAGGTGTTTTTTGGATAAAGATCCATAGACGCGTTGCTAGGGATAGACAGATAAATTCCGTCATTCATATTTATATCGTTTCTATATCGGTAACCCAAGAATTAAAAGAATCGGGGTAGCCTAGCCACTTGACAAAATGTTCGGTGCGCCCCCGACGTTTCCTGGTACGGAGCACACGTTCAACTTTATATAGCTCCGGGGGTTTTACCGATTGTAATTCTTGTTCATACCACATGCCCAAAATATCTTGGTTGTCGTAATCTCTCACTGTGTAAGTACGAATTGGATGTTTACGATTTTGCTTTTAATATACACAATCTCCTCCGACCAATATGGAGTGTAGTCTTTGTCAAACACCCTAGTTCTAAGGCCCATTCTAACCGGCTCACCTATAGCCCCCTATTACCTTTGTTTACCTGTATCGGTTTCATTTTAATGGACCTATGATACGAATGGTTATAAGCGTGCATTATATCTTGCAAAACGTCTATATATCTGTTGGTGTTGTTGGCGTGTAAATAACGACCGATTCTCGCGCGTAGCATTCTAATTACACGTTCGGCGGGGCTACATTTTATGTTTTCGTTTTGCTTTGACGTAATGCTGTACGTTAAATTGCTTAAATACCCTGTTTACCGGTGCATTTAGGAAGTCGGTTCCGTGATCCGCCCACCCGGCCACTGGCACGCGCCCCCTATTAAATAATTCTGCCAAGGCATGACTCACAGCAATCCCGTCTTTACGTTATAAATGTAGAGCAAAAGCTTCTTTTGTAAACACGTCAATTACGATTAATAAAAAGGTAACATCGTCGTTCCACTGAGCTAAATTCGAGACATCAGCGAGATCCAATCCTCATATTTTATCTATACCTACCACCCTAACTCTGTTGCATTCAAATTTACGTTTAATAGGTCTAAACAACGTATAATTTGCTTCGCCAGCCAACCAGTTCTTAATAGCCTTGAGCGAAATTCTGTGGCCCTTGTCTTTCAAGGATCTGTGCAGTCTAGCCACTCCTCCGAAAGCGGCTTCGACATGTGGATTGAAATAAACAGACCTTAAAACGTTATTAATGGAAATCATTGTCCCACTCGGTCGATTTTGGCTCATCTTTAAAATCAATTAACGGACATAGGCTAGGAGACGTCCCAGAGGCCTGCTCAGGATCCCAAATACCCAAGGGGTGGGGTACCTCGTCTATACACCGTCTTCGAGGCACACTTAACGCTGCAGAACCTCTCAACGCCGTCTTGCGTGGGATGTAGGATCGAATGAACTGCCAACCTGGCATTTTTTTTCACTTTTTTTCCAAGCGCCTTATTTTTGGTTATTGAGCCGTGAATTAAGTCTACGACGTTCGAACCTTCGATCGCTTTACCGTCGTGTATCAGCTGACCCTTAGCGTCGTACTCCACGTCACCGCTGTCTAAAAAACGCTTGATTCGACCTCTGTACTTTTGAAGTAAAATGGACATGTTGGGCCTAAATTCAACGTCCGGTTTAAATTCCTCTCCTTCCAAGGTGCTAGACGTAAACGGGTAGTTACTGCTGCTACTTCTGCTCCGCCCAGCAGCGGCCGGTGCCGCCTGGGGGCGCCGTAGTTGTAGGGGCGCTGGAAGATTCAAGCATCACTTTTAATGCATCAGCTTCGTACTTTTTGTCAACGTCTAAATAACGTTGAAGCATTTGAGTGTAAAGCTTGGATTTGTCGTATCTGCTAAGGGTTTGATTAGCCAACACCTCTCTCCTGGAATCGTCCAAGTTATTGAGCTGCTGGGTAAATTGCGACCTGGGGTGTGGGATGGTCCTTTCGTCCCCGACTGATACACCCATAGGGACCAACTGCATGCGTTTGTACATTTTTTTCTATCAACCAGATAATAAACCACCTAGTAGACTGAGCACAGGCGTTAGCAGCGCCCCTAAATATCCGCCCTTTTGATTTTTGACTAAATGTTCGTGTTTTTCTTTCTCACCGCAACTTCTAGAAGATAGTTTTAGCAGCACCTTTTTGTATTTCTTGAGAGTTCTCTGAATTTCCAGTTAAAGGTACTCTGCCCTTTAACAAGTACTCTGCCCTAAACACAGTACCTGTCGCACTTCGGGGCAATTGAGTAAAATGCGTTTGATGCGCTGAGAGGTGGCTTTCGAACGCAGTAATTCTAGTAATGGAATGAAATCGAGGATTCTCTCAGCCATACTACGTAAGCAGGTACACCGTAATTGGTATTTTAAATATGTTTGAACGGAATTTTAATGCTTCAGGAGTGGACTGATGGACGTCAATGAGTAAAAAATCGTAGGGTTCTTTGGTCGAATCCTTGTAAATGGAAGTTATAAAGTCTTTGTTTACTCCCAGTTGACGACCCAAAACTTTTAACTAGTCGAGACTTCAGTTTGATTTGAAGACAAAAATGTACTGCGCATTTAACGAGATAGTTCTTAACATTTGGTGAAACAGGTTGTGAACGACGTTAATGATGGATACGCCTCTATGGTGCGTGCCTCTTAGAATAACGTTATTAATGAGGCTGGCAGGTACCTGGCGAAGCAAGTCGTCGATAATCAGGATTGAGTCACGTGGCAGACTGTCGTAAATATCTTGGTTAAATTTATAGTGGAATTGAATGGGAATCGGGCTGGTTTTCCTCAAAACGTCAAAAAGAGGCTGATCTTCCCCGTAGCAATAAGTGACGCTGGTCGGCGGTGGGTCGATAAGGTCTTGAGAGTTTTAATTCAGTTTTGCTATAGCTGTACTCTTGCCAGAAAACGTGGGACCCACAAAAAAATAGTTGGCAGGATGTTTCAGCCTCGCATCCATGAGTGATGCCACTCCCGACTCCCACTCCCATTTATACCACTCCTGAGAACTAAATTTATTTTTGTGTAGTTTAAATTGTGAGATAATTTAGTTTAGGCCTCTCTACGCGACAACAATTCCTAATATCTATTTTACACACTGTTCAATAAAAGAAAACACGCAGACACGTTCGTTTTTGTTGTTAATGCTTTTTTTTAGTTATTTATTCATTGAGAAATTTACAGAAGTCAATCGTGGGAATTTTAGTAACTGGTATTAATCATTCTCACAGCTAAATATGGGAAAAATTGAGCATATTTCACGATGAATGGGTCGGACAAGTCGACAACTCTTTCGGTGTGTTTACTTAACCAGGCTGGAAGAAGGGTTTCGAACGGTAATACAAATTTATCTTCGTCTGTCAGGTTCTCTACTGGCATTGGATCGTTCTTGTAAATGTCCATTAAAACGTTACGTCTAGTGGTTTTTGTCTTCAACGGTTCTATTCCTAAAATGACACTAGTCGAAATAGTCTTTAAATTACTCATGACTGTGTCTTCATTTTGCGGCGTGTGAAAACGAAAATAGAACTGCACAACTCTGGGCTGAGAACCGATGCAGTACGATTTCAGTTGGAATACACCGGACAGAGCGTCGATAATAGTAGCGCACAAGTTCTTGTCGGTATTGGGTGAGATGATGGGAGCGCCGTAGGTGAGGAACGTGCCGGCCGATGCGGGATTCTTTACGTTGACGTTTTACGGCCATCTTAGCTTTGGGAGCTGGTAACTGCACGTCCGTCATGGTGATATTTTCAACGCTGAATGACTGGCGTCTTTTTCTCGAGTGTTATTATATACGATTATTATTGTGTTATTATTGGTCGAATATGGCGTGTTGTGGGCAAACAACAACTCGCGAATCTTGAGTTAATAGATTGTCCCACTCCCCGATTCGATCCGAGGACTCTTTGACAAGCCAAACTGCTCGACCGAAATATCAATGGTTTTTTTTTCATTTTGCATCACAAAACTAATACGTTTCTCTCCATCTACGGTACAATAGCTCACGCCAAATTTAGGCGTGGTGTACAACACTTCCGCCGAATGTGAGCCGCTTAACTGAGTCGACCAACGATCGAACAACTGTACCATTTGATACCAATCTGGTATGCTGAAGCATACTCCTTTACCAGTAGGTTTGTAAGATATGGATGATGCAACATATTGGATTCTGATAACACCGTCGAACACGGAGCAATTTAAGTACACATCTTGCTTTAAATCTATCGCCATTTCAGGTTTCAAAGGAAACATTTCGGCTGCCATATCAGAGTGACCAAAATAGTACAATAATAACGTTAATAATTTGTTCATCTATGAAAGAAAGAAAAAAACAAAAAGTGTCTGTCATATTGAACCAAAACTGATAGTATGAAAAACTGCACAAAAACATTTTCTAACAGGCGTGTCATAAAGGGTGGGTGGAGAGAGAGAGGGAGTACCTCTTCGAACGTAGTGAGGAGGTTTTAAGTGGACTATTATGTATTATTATAATTTCAGCATTTTAACTAAAAATGCCGAAATTATAATAATACATAATAGTCCACTTAAAACCTCCTCACTAACTTGAATAAACTGTGCTCTTTCGACTTTTTGCACGATGTAAGATTATATTTGTAACTTCTATTGGTCTACATTTTCTAACCATAAGCGCAGTTTGTTTAAATTCCATAAAAAAAGAAAACAATATGTATGCTTACCAGTTATCTCGCTGCGAGGTGCCGTCCAAGTACAACTAGCTGCTCTCAAACGGGTGCTTATACACGGAAATTTCTTAGTGTGCCAACTGTATGTTTCGACATTAAGGCCTTGGTTCTTTTTACGTAAGTTGTTTTTTTTACATGTATGCCCTTACACTTACATCCGTGAGGCCCGAGACGCACAAAAGCCATACGTAGGTGGTGATTATTAGCCTTACGTATATATCCGTGTAGTGACAGTAATATCACGCCTGGCCTTGGTTTCCTCTTTGTTTACTACAAATCACGCGTACTGCCGTACGCTTTTATGTATTGCAATGCCCGTATTTATTCCGGAACATTCTATATTGTAACTGCTTTTTTGCTTTCGGGTCACGGACGTTCCTGGAGTTAGGCCAGCTCTGCCATTATCTATTTAAATATTTAATAGGCGTTATTTTACGTCTTTCAGCGCCTGTCTGTTTAGCCTTCTTTTTTTTCTGTGGCTTTATAAAGGCTGTGTTTCTCCGATTTCAGCTGACATTTTCCGTACAGAGGCCGTACTGTACTGGAGTTTGCGTTAGATCTTAGCTTTTTTACTTTTTTTTTTTTTTTTTGTTTCTCTTTGATAGCATCACGTATAGCATGACGCTCTTAGCCCCCAGCAAAGTGAAACAGAAAGAATAAATGAACACATTAAAGAGAAGTAAGTCACGATGTGTTGGCATGCCTTTAGGGCATCCACTTAAGACAGTGCATAAATAACAACACAGGATACTTTGATATACAATTTTAATTGACTGCTACCATTGTTTACATCACGCGCTAACACATCACCTATATGAATATGCAAATTGTCGCTTGCGTATCTCGTTAAAGGAATAACACACTTGGTTGATGCATCGTAATGTATCATTTCGGAATATATGTCAGTTGGTTTTTGAGCATTACAGTCAGTCATAAAAACAATTGCGTTATCAATGTAGTTTTCTTCTTTACATCCTGGTGAAACGGTAAAACTCTCTTCATTTCTCTTGGTCACACTGTGAATTAGTAGTCCTGTGTCGGTAATCATCAAACACACCACCACTAACTGCAGATAGATTACGAAATTTTTGTGAAATTCTATCGTGGCGTCTTGACGTAGTTCGGTTCATATGATTACATGCCTGAATGTCATACATTTATATTCTATCTGCTTATACATTTTCTTTGCCAGGAGTGCATAAAGGACTGTATAATATAAGCCACGGTTATCCTTTTCTTAGTCTTGTTGAAACTGAATGATTACAGAGGGCGTGTGCTTCGGTTCCATAGGTTACAACATCCACAATCGCATTCGTCCTGACCTTGGGGGTACATTACTTCCTTTTCTTTTTCTTCAACGAAATCGTTATCTTTTGGAAATTGTTTTAGAAATAAACAGTATCTGTATTTTTTCCTGTGCTCTTCCAATGGGCCCTGTCCAGGTTGCCAATTATAGATGCGAGATTCACAATATGAACACATGACCGAATCAGTATTTTCTGTCATTTTATCGACTGCATCTCTACATCTAAAAAATCCTGCCTCAGCCATTTTGCGTGCATCTAACGTTCCTTTGTGTTCCCACCTTCCCTCGTAAGTCTTCTCTCGTCCAGACGGTGTGTACAGATTAATGGACAGCTTGTCTCTTACTGTTACGGTTAGGTTGGTTCTCAGGCCTTATATACCTATTGGGTGTGATGGATGTAGTTTGAAAGCCACTGTGGGCTTACTTTTTAGTTTGAAATGAACTACAATGTGTCTAGACACGTTTCACTATGTTACTACATGTTTCGACTTATTCACCTATAAAACAACTTTTTTTTGCCAGGAGTACATGAATGGTTTTTTTGAGGGGAGTCAGGAATGCCCAGTCGTTCTTGTTTTTTTATGTTTTAAAAGTGTGTATACATTATAACATACTTTTATAGATCCGTTTGCTTTTTAAATCTGCTCTAAACCGAAACTGTGCCCATCCTGTGGGCGCCGCTATCTTGGGGTCGTGACGTCACTTCCGGTTTACCGTTCTAGGCCATGTGGCCTAGTATGGACATCTGTGAATACTTCCGTTCTAGGAGCGTACCCATTTCTACTGCTGTCGAGTGAATATCTTTATAACGACAACGAAACATACTTGGTATGCAACGTCATTTGCTAAATTTAGAAAATACAGTGGGAGAAACGTGTCAAAGAGTAAAGAACTCATTAAAATTTATGTTCTGCTGTTTGCATACAATATTAAAGATTATTGAACCTATGCTGTAACTACAAATGCATATCTTTGTAAGGACCTCAAAACCTGCTGTGTGTTACCTCGTCCATTGTTGCATACAGAAAATCAATTGGAAGAAACGTTTCAAAAAGAATTTCTTAGATAATTAAAGTCTGTTTTGTTCTTTTCCTACAATAATAGAGAGAACTCAAACATTTATTTAATGATAACTGAATATCTTGCATGATGAAACCGCTATGTTGTTTGCTGAATAACGAAAATATCATGGGACAAATGTTTTAAGATCACTTCTTAAAACTCAATTCTGATTTTTATCTACATTAATTAGAAATCAAACATTGCGTTAATGCCAAGTTAATAGTTTTAAAAGGACAACAAAACCTACTTTGTCATGCCACGTCCTTTGCTGCTGACAGAAAATTACAATAAAAAAAAGTGCATCTTAAAAAAATAAGTTTGTTCCATTCTTAATCTATCATAATTAAGAGAATTCAATTATTGCTTCACTGTCAAAGGAATATCTTTAAAAGGACGCCGTAACCTATTTTTGTTGTGCCACGTCCTTTACCTAATATAGGAGATGTAGTGGATGAAACGTCAAAAGCTTCTTCAAAAAATTAATGTCTCTTATGTTCTTTACCTAAATAATAAAGATAATTCGTACTTGCTTTCATGTCAAGTTAATAACTGAACTAAGTAAAGAATATAGAAAATATAGTGGCTGAAACGAGTCAAAAGTGAAGAGCAATTCTTCTAATAAATAAAGTATGCGCTGTTCCTTACCTACAACAGTAAAGAGAATTCAAACTTGCTTTAACATTGAGTGAATGACTGAGCCCTGTAAAGAATACAGGAAATATAGTAGATGAAACTGTCAAAAGTGAAGAGTGCTTCTTCAAATAATTAAAGAATGTTCTGTTCCTTACCTGCAACAATAAAGATAATTCAAACTTGCTTTAATGTTAAGTATATTACGGGATTTCATCAATTTCATCGAATAAAGAAAACATTCTTGACAAATGCTTTAGCAGTAGTTCGTCTTGCAACATTCCAAGAATTTCACCTCTAGCATCGCAATATGAATGCCCCCGAATGCCCCTGCACTTTTTTATACAAAAGCAAATAGATGTATAAATAAAAAAAAGCAGTAAATAAAATAAAGTCAACTGATACATTGAAAAGATCTGGAGCTCAACCAATTTGCTTAGGATGATAGAGCATATTCACGTAATACCAGGTTTTATTCCTTAGTAAATAAGGGGTTGGGCTTTGATTGCTTGGTCATAGTAATGTTGCTTCAGTGATGGTTTGCAAATAGAGCTAAGATGTTAAAGAATTTTTTCGTTCACACGAAACCTACTTTGGGAAAACTAATGTGTAATCTATGGGCACCTCATAATAAGAAAGAAAAATGTATAACTGTAATTGAACTATTTCAGCTAATACAATCAAGGAAACAAAAAAATAGGCACCTGATTCGACGCTGGCCAGGTCCCCTTGGAACCTAATCAACTATTCGGCTCTCATAGTTGATGCCATTAGATACAACCTGTATCTACTGCTGGTGTGAAGTTACCCTAATGGATACTTGAGAGTGAAGTTGAACAGACTTTTATTTATTGTAAGATCGACATCAGTTTGTAGTCAATAGCTGGCGTCAACACAGCAACAGTGCACTTAACAGTCGTGTAGAAATAACAGCATTGTTTGGACCTTGCCTTAAACATGATGACTCCGTACTTGTGAATTTGCTCAAAAGCAACCAAGTTAGCTAGAGTAAAATAACATTAAGTTCACTTAACACTCCAGAGGGATTTCGAGTATTAAATTTTGCAGTAACCACAAACACTCACATTAGCGTCCTTTCACCCACTTAGGGAGCGGTCAAATACCCTTGGGAAAATTAGGCAAACCACTAATAAATTCACAGAAGAAGACCCATCGATCAACACAGCATGTCTGGGATGGAACGGACGAACCTGACCAGCGATTTTCATTAGGTGTCGCCCCACTGTTGCTTAACTTTGCGATCCTCTTCTCAGCATACCTTCTGAGCATTCCTCTGAGCATACCTTCTCAGATATCTTGACTGTGATAGAAGACAACAACACGCTCGCAGGTGCTGCTATTTATCTCATGCAAAGCACGGATAGGAATGTAGTATTGAGCACGCACATTAACATTTCCAGCACTTTATACCAAAACTTTGAAATCTGAAGAGTCCCGGTGCTGATATTACAGTAGCTTTCGTACAGAGATGCACTTGGGTTCCAGCCCAACTGTGAGGGAGGGGGCGCTTTAACCGTTTCGGGCAATACAAGGCTGCAATCCCTGCCAAACTAATTTGAATGCACCTGACTGCCACCATAGATACTTCCTCGAAATAATTGCACCCCTCGGACTCCATCAGCTTGTGGATAAGCTAACAAGGGGAAATAATTGGCAGAGCGAGCGAGCAAAACGTAGCCTATAACGGACACCAAATTTCAAAATGTTGGTCCGTCCGTTGGTTGCACATTTTTAGTCTTGGTGGAGCTGAAACGAAAGATCGGACTGGAATGACATTAATTGGCAAATGTTTCATACCCTCATTAGTATTGCTGAGGGAAATTTGCCGTAAATCGAACAATTATTATGGAAGAAATTTTAAAGTTTTCGAATTTATTTCTAACAATCACCATTGTAAATTTGGAATCCTGAATAGTTAAGGAAATCCGACGAGGCATACACCATGCTAATGATAGTCAAGTGAACTTTGAAAAACATGGCAAATTAAATTTGGTTGCTTCTTTCTAGCTTACAATTTTTTCGACGTTAACTCAATGAAACAGTATCATTTGATCGTTGCATTTAACCACTACAGAAACAAACGCAGCCGTAAAAAAAAAACAAAAGGATTCCGTTAACGACACATGTTAGTTTCATTTGAAAAAAAAAATGTATGGAAATTATTCAATTCAACATGGCAACGAAAGTGGCGTTACACTCAAGATGGGAATCCCACATATGGAACCTGAAATTGTCGTATCAAGACCAAGCAGTATTATAAAAGCATAGTTTACAGAAGACGAAACACGAAACAATGAAATGCTTGGCTCTCTCAGTTTATGGATTCCGTGGTTGCCATGGTAACGTGAAGCCTCAAAACCAAAAACCGTGTTGCATCGCATGAAGGATTAGGCCTAATCTCGAACCACTGTTATAAGCTGCTACTTACAAAATTAAGTCAGAGATAAATATTAGGCCTAAATGCTAAAAATCAGGCCTAAAACCTAAAACTAGGTTTAAAAGCTAATACATTTTTAACCTAAATTGTGATGGTTAGTTCTTTTAGATTATATAATAGAGATCGATGTTGCAGTTTGTGAAGAGATCTGTGGCTCAACAATCGTTGGTGGCGGTGTCAAGTCTTATATCAAAGCAGTATTGTGAACCTTTTGTATCTTCTGACTATTGTTAAAAACTATCGTACTGATGATTGTGTGGCCAGCAGTTAATAATATTTTAATATGCAAACTACATTTTGCACAGCAGTTTCTGTAAACAATGTAAGAATTATTGCCGGTGGCAGCTCAAACAGCGGTGGCCAAACGTGCTGTTTTATTTTTACTCACGGGGATGACCCGCATCTTTGGTGTTGGCTTTGAAAATAGGCTACAAATAACTAAACAAAAACTAAATGCTGGAGCAAACAAAAGCTTGTTAACCTAAATTTGACATGTAGCATAGGCCTATATTAAAAAAAAGGCCAGCAAAGAGCAGCAGTACGTCACACAGAAACGAAAACAGCCCAACTTAGCCCATTAAGTATTGCACCCAATTTTTAAGGGGCATTAACAAATGTGGTATTGTCATAAAAATAAAAAATAAACATAAGTTTGAAATGAAGATCCATTTGCTCTGCCTACAGTAGGCCCAAAGCCTGTTTCCTAGTATCCTCGATCAGATTTTCACAGATGATGATTAGCTATTCTACAACTTATCTATCGGCACCCATTTTGGTCTCAGTGATCATTGTGTGGTTTATTTTTCAGTCAATCTTTTGCTTTTGGGTGGAATTGAAACTTCAGGCCAGCCTTCTTCTGGGTTAAAGGGCCGGATCGATTATGCCAAACTAAAGTCTTCCCATTCAAGTATTGATTGGAATTAACTAATTTTCGACTTTCACTGGGATAATGAACGTGCATGGACCAGTTTCAGTGCGATCCTGCAGAATCACATAGGTCTTTGTAGCCATCAACCACGATTACACTCGAAGGTGGGGAAGGGTCTACCACACCACGTAATAAACTTTGTATTAAACAGTTAAAGCGCTGGAAAAGCCTCAAATTTGCTCAGGTCAGTAAAATCAAATTGTTTAATGGCGGAGAGAGCGAGCGAAGCAAGCGAAGCGTAGCCTATAACGGACACCAAATTGCAAAATGTTGGTCCGTCCGCTGGTTGCACATTTTTAGTCTGGGTGGAGCCCACACGAAAGATTGGATTAGAATGAAATTTGGTACAACAGTTCATACCCTAATTAGTATCTCTGAGCCAAAATTTGCCATAAATCGAACAATTATTACTGTAGAAATTTTAAAAATTTCGAATTTATTTCTAACACTCACCATTGTAAATTTAGATTCCTGAATAGTAAAGGAATTCCGACGAAGTATACACCATGCTAATGGTAGTGAAGTGAACTTTAAAAAACACGGCAAATTAAATTTTGGTTGCTTCTTCCTAGCTAATGATCTTTTTCGACGTAACTCAATGAAATAGTATCATTTGACCGTTGCATTTAACCACTACAGGAACAAATGCAACCATGAAAAAACAGAAGGATTCCATTAACGACACACGTAAGTTCATACAAAAAAAGAATGCTTGGAGATTATTCAATTTATCACGGCAACGAAAGTGGCGTCCACACTAGAGATGGAAATCCCCACTGTGAAACCTGAAATCATCCTACCAAGGCAAAGCGGTATTATAAAAGGATAGTTGACATAAGGTGAAAACGAAAGCACGAAACACGAAACAATATTATGCCTGCCTCTCTCAGTTTATGGATTCCTGGTTGCCATGGTAACGTGAAGCTTCGAAACCAAATACCGTGTTGCATCACATAAAGGATTAGGCCTAATCTCGAACCGCTGTTGTAAGCTGCTACTTACGAAATCAAATCGGAGATAAATATTAGGCCTAAACGCTAAAAATAAGCCTAAAATCTAAAACTAGGTCTAAAAGCTAACACATTTTTAACCTAAATTGTGATGGTTATTTCTTTTAAATTATATAATAGAGATCGCTGTTGCAGTGCATGATAGAGGTGTGTGGCTCAACATTTTCGTTGGTGGTGTTTTCAAGTCTTATACCAAAGCAGTATTGTGAACCTTTTGAATCTTCTGAATATTGTTAAACACTATCATAATGATGATTGTTTGGCTTGCAGTTAAACGTGGTATTATTAATATTTTAATATGAAAACTACATTTTGCACAGCAGTTCCTGTAAGTAATGTAAGAATTATTGTCAGTGGCAGCTCAAACAGCGGCGGCCAAACGTGTTTTACTCGCGAGGAAGGCCCACATCTTTAGTGTTGGCTGTGAAAAGAGGCTACAAATAACTAAAGAAAAACTAAATGCTGGTACAAACAAAAGCTTCTTAACGAAAATTTGACACGTAGCATAGGCCTATATTTAAAAAAAGGCTAAAATAAAAAAAAAAAGGCCAGCAAAGAGCAGCAATATGTCACACCAAAAGGCAAACAGCCCAACTTAGTGGTATCACATTAAAATAAAAAATAAATATAAGTTTGAAATGAAGATCCGTTCGCTCCGCCTACAATAGGCCCAAAGCCTGTTTCCTAGTAATTCCGCACGGAAAGAATATGATGATTCTACGCAGGCTTGGCGTGGTGCCCAGGACTTTGTAGTAATCTGGGAAGGAAAAGTGTCAGCATTATTTAAGCATTATCGAAACTTAACAGCTAAGCCTACAGCCCTTCCTCCACTTAAGGTGGGTACATGTTTTATCAATGAAAATCGCGACACGGCAGAGAAGTTCAGTAAAGTATTTGCCTCAAATTTTATTCTTGATGATGCTGACTCACAAGCGCTTCAACAAAATCAAGCCAGGTTGACCTCCTCATGCTCAACGATTTCCTTTCATTACTTGGCGGTAACTGAAGCCATCAGGAAACTAAATCCAAGCAAATCAATTTGCCCAGATTAATTTCCACTTTTTTCCTTAAGAGCTTCAGTCCCATGGTATGTTATTCAGTCGCTAAACGTTTTGACCTTTCCTTTTCGCAGAGCAAACATCCTCAAGTTTGGAGTCAAACATGCATCATCCCTATTTTTTAAAAAAGGAGCATCTCCGACCCACTTAATGATAGAGCGTCCAATGGTGTACTGGCAGGACACAACGTCCTGCCAGTAGGACGTTCGGAAAAGCTCTGTAATTACGTAATTTGTACTGCTAGCAGGTCGATTTTTTTTTAATTGTACAGAAAATTGTGACGTTTTAGCGCAAACATAACCGGAAGTGGCCAGATTCGTTGCGACTGTGCTGTGAGCATTCAAAGATGGCGAAGTCCGTGCGTGCACGGGCTTGTGTTTCAGTGGCGGCAACAGTTTTCAGTGTGTTAGACAGAAAATGCGTGGAATAAATCGTTGTTTGAGACAATTTTAACACTAGCTAGGTGCTTCGAAAACTGTGTTAAGAGTTCTTGGAGAGTTTGTAAGAGTGCTGTGGGACAGAGATGACAAATTAACGGTTATACAGAGGAGCTTTTTGTGAGTTAAAAAGGTTCTTACGACATCAGATCCACCTGACGAAAACGTGGACACCGATCGCAGATGGGCTGCTAGCGTGAAAGAACAAGTTGGTAAGCGATATATTTTTATCCTATTTTAAATTAATACTAGGCTACCAAGAATATGTGTGAGATAGATACGCTGTTCCGGCTCAGTATTAGTTATTTTTAAAGAACTGTGAATTTATTTCCGTTTATGTTTCTTAACTTTTCTAATAAAGCCACCAAGCTCAAGCTTGGAATATTCTTTGAACTAGCAAACTGCGCCGAAGGCATCTGACTTCTAAACACTACACAGAGATACTGAAAGCATACTACCTTTGCCTAACATTCGAATAAGCACTCTGGTACAAGACAGAGAGGTATAACCATCGTATTAGAGCCTGCTTAATTTGTTTAATTTAAGTGAACCACGGTAATAAGTTAGCATCAAAGATTTATGTTTAGTAAATACTTCAGCTTTCCTGCTATGCTCTTGAGAGCAGACCTGCTACCAGGACTCTACCAGAAGGACCACCATTCATTTTGGAGAGTCCTGCTAGAAGGACAGGGCCGTTTGTCCAAACGTCCTGCTAGAAGATTCTCCTGGAAGGACTTAGCCTGGACGTTCTATCATTAATTACAGACCGATTGCCCATACTTGTACCTCGTGTAAGGTATCGTGTAAGAGATCAACTTATTAGGTATTTTAATGAAAATTCAATCAGTCTCGATGATCAGTTTGGATTTATACCGAAGCGTTCTGCCACACATCAACTATTGCTTGTTGTGGACCGCTGGTCAAGAGCTTTAGATTTTGGTGCTCAATCTGACACAATCTATTTCGATTTCAAGAAGGCTTTTGAGTCAGTCATTCATCGGAACCTTCTGCTTAAGGTGACAAACAGTGGAATTATGGGTAAACTGAATGATTGGATTGCTGCTTTTCTTGGAAATCGAGTCCAAAGGGTTCAAATTGCAAATTCATTCTCATTGTTGAAATCAGTTCCCTACGGGGTGCACAGGGATCTGTCCTGGGCCCACTTCTTTTTCTGATATATCTGAATGACCTTAAATTCGAGAACAATGATGTTTTGGGGTTTAAGTTTGCTGGCGACCTTAAGATTGGCACTGAACTGATGAACTCGACCCTGTCCAATGATTTAATTTCGCAAATTAAAATTATCGACGGGTGGTCTAAATGCTAGCAGCTTCCCCTTTCGGTTGAAAAGTGCCACTCGTTTTATGGATCTTTGCTAGTATTCGAGGTACCTCTCCCCTCTCTTGATGTAGTAAAAGACTTGGTAGTTTGTTTACACACGATCTCAAATTTTTCTGTGCAGTGCCAAAGGATTTGCACATCTGCCTAGCGCAGGTTGGCTCTTGTGGACAGATGTTTTAAATTTAATAATAATTCTATCAGGGCCTGGGCCTTCAAGGTTTTTGTTCGCCCACTCCTGGACTACGCTACCCGGGAGTGGTCACCCCATTTTGTTGGCGACATTGGTCGAATCAAGGCTGTGCAGAGGCGCTTCATGAAAAGACTTCCAGGCCTTCGTGATGTCCCATATAAGGACCGCTTAAGCATCCTTGGCCTAGAATTGTTGGAACTGCGTAGGATTAAGTATGTTTTTGTTCTCACTTACCAAATTTTGCACCAGCAAACTGGCGTCCATCGCCCGTTTTTTGATCTTTCCCCGTGTATCAGTCGGATACGCGGTCATCGCTGGAAATTATCAATCCCTGGCGCAAGACTAGATTATCAAAACATTTTTTTTCTGTGCGCGTGGTCAAGATTTGGAATGCTCTAGGAGATGAAACTGTAAATGCTGTCTCTGAGTGGTAAGGGAAAAAAGGGGAAACGGCAAGCGGCTACTAACGATTTTGACAAAAACCTCTACAAATTGATGAATAATTTGATTTTCGGTAAGACGATAGAGAACAAGCGCAAGAGGAATAACGTCTTGATAGAAATGACGAAAGAGAAAGCTATCAAGTATGCATCTCACCTACGCACCACGAGTTTCATTTCACTAAACGAGGATTTGGTAATTTTTACAAACGCTCCCACAAACATTATCTTGAACAAGCCCATCATGGTTGGTTTTAGCATCTTGAAACTGTCAAAGTTATTAATCTACCAGTTTCACTATGATCATATGATGAAAAAGTACGAAACGGGGAGATGTAAACTCCTAGTCACGGATACGGATAGTTTGTGTTATTCGATAGAAATGGACGATGTTTACAAACATGTGGAAGAAGATGCGTCGTTGTTTGACACGTCGGACTACCCCAAAAATCATTTTCTACACTCCGACGTCAACAAAAAAGTATTGGGAAAGATGAAAGATGAGAGCGCGGGTTGTCTAATTTCAGAGTTTGTAGGTTTAAAGTCAAAGCTCTACAGCATTTTACAGTCGAATGGGAAGAACAAAATGGTTTGCAAAGGCATTAAGAAAACAGCTCAAGCCGTGCACGAAATGTACAAGAAGGAGCTATTTAATAATAGCGTCACGAGAACTCTGGGGTCTTACAATCGTTCAAAGGAGCACGAACTAAAAACAGTCACCATCAACAAATTATCTTTCAGTCCTTAGTATGACAAGAGATGGGTATGCGATGATGCAGTCAATACTCTCATCTATAGGCATGTGAATTCATCCTAAATTATCTATATTATCCGTCCAGCTGTTGTATTTGGAATCGTAGCTTTCCATTTAACGAAATAAAGCATTTCCCCATCTTTTTCTTTCTTCTTACGTAACACTTGCTCCACTAGAATTCAATTTGGAACTAGGGTTTTTTGAATTTGCTGTTTGTAGAAACCACTGAGCACCGGTTCACCCGACTAGTCCTTCAAAAGATACGTAACTGGTTTGGTTTTTTTGCACTTTACGGATCGTGAATACTTCATTGGTAAAATTTTGCATATATCCTTTATCGAACATTTTTTTAACGTTAGAAATCCTGACTTTATTTCCTACGGCGAACTTGGGTTTCTTTAGCCGTCATTTGGGACTAGTTCGTCTCAGCAATGGTTCATGACGTCTGGTTACTTCCCTAAGTTTCAGTTTTGTGGTGGAATGAACCGTGTTGTTGTAATGCAATACCAGATTGTCGATAATGTGTATCCACTTGTAATTCCCCTGCCTGATGAATCTTTTCCATATTCAAGTGTTCAGCGTTCTGTTGAAACCTTCTACCACACTTGCTTTCTTCTCAGAGTACGTAGAGGACATGTTGATGTTATGGCACCTAAGTAACACTTTGCAATTTTTATTGTAGAACTTACTACCTAAATCGACTTGTAAATTTTTAGGGGCGGTCGTGTCAGACAGTATTTTCTTGAAAGCTTTGGTAACATCTAGTCCAGATTTAGATTTAAGGGGAATGACCCAAGCAAACTTGGACATGACAGTAATGCAGGTCAGTAGGTCGTTAAACCCTTTATTTAGTTTAGCGTAGGGTATCATTTCCACCAAGTCAGCCTGCCATAGATCGTTCAGGCCCAGTACAATCACTTTCCGTCTCGGAAAATTTTTCCGCATTGGTTTGTGAAGTTCGTTTTCGAGTTGATCCATTTTTTAAAATTCCCATTCCGAATTTTTGTTTTGCTTTCACGATTTTCTTAACGATGGTAGCGGCTAGTTTTTCCCTCCACGCCAGCGACGGATCCTCTCTTACTCTTTGAGCTTTAAATCCGAGCTTTCGTCTTAAGCGATATCGTGCTCCTTGCACGCTTCGTCCAGTTTATTTATGCCAGGATCTCCTCGTGCCAGTCGCATCTTCAGTTTAGTTCCAGGATGGCAATATTGATATCCCGGTAAATGCATTTCAAAGGGCAAGTTATCTATGATTCTGTTCACGAGTCCCTTTCCCAACTTGACGAAGTAAGCTTTTTTTGTACCACATACATCGCAAAACACTATCTCCATCGGTCTGTTGTTTCGTGAAGTTATTGAAACTGGCGGTTTCGATTCGTTAAAAGTCGAACATTTACATTTTACGCATTATTTCATCTTGATTTCTTTACAGTTGCTCTTTTCTTCTATAGTAGAATCTTTTTTCATTCCAAGTATATCTCTTAAAAAAAAGTCATCATGGATTCTTGTTCGATTATTTTCGCCAGAAAAGAATCCGACTTGAAAATTCATCTAAACATTCCCATCCATTTGGACTCAGAAACAAATTACAAATTGGCTCTGCTTAATTTAGACACTTATGACAGCATACACAACATCACCTCAAAAAATACCTACATTCAGTACACGACCTATGCTGGTGTCTCCTGGCAGAAAGTGTTAGTGAGTCCCGGTGCTTAAGAAATCGAGAATTTGACTAAATTTCTTAAGTCGGCGTTAGAAGCTAATGGTTGCAACAAGGTTGTCATTACGATTCTTCCGAATCTAAACACTTTAAGAACCAACTTGATAATTACCGATCCGAATTACCGCATATCTTTTTCAGGTGACAAGAGTTTGGCTCCAGTCTTGGGGTTTGATTTAGGCAACTACGTCAGAATTCGTGAAAGTCTAAAGAGCCATCGACTTTAAGACCGTCAATACAATTTTTGTACATGTTGATATCATCGTCAATTCATACGTAAACAGTGATACTCAGCCCACTTTTTACTCTGTTTATCCCAATTCACCGCCAGGTGTCAAAATCATAAGAGTCCCCGCATAATTTAATTTACCTCCTAGTTACTACAAAGTTAATCAGAAGTATAAGAGTTTAGCTCAAGTCTCAGACCAACGTGCTGTTGCATTTAAATGGATTGACGCTCACGGTGCGACTTCATTTGACATCTATAAATTCAATTTTAGAAAAGCATAAAAATTAGGCTACTCGTGTTTGGAAAAAAGGGAAAGGACTCTTTCTTAATTTTAACTCTAATAATAAAAACAAATGGTTT
Organism: Lithobius niger; assembly: GCA_023313725.1. Lineage (NCBI taxonomy): Eukaryota > Metazoa > Arthropoda > Chilopoda > Lithobiomorpha > Lithobiidae > Lithobius > Lithobius niger. The sequence continues at coordinate 103,667 of JAHWFP010104043.1, read as the reverse complement.
GGCGCAAAGAAATTAAACTTTCATCAAATTCATAACAACACCTAGAAAATGAGCATAGTAGCAGATTACTTAAAAATCAATGAACCTTTAGTGTACGATTCCTCGGTTGAGTCTTACACCTACCACAAATACAATCCTATTGTTGGCACCAATCTCAACAACGTAAATTCGAAAATCCGCGTACATGTAGAAAACCAAGATTTAATTCTGCACATTGCCAACAGTTACCACCTTATTAAGGGGAGGTTGCTGAAAGCTGATGACTCGGCTTATGTCGATGCTGACCTAACCGTGTTGATTAATAATGCTCCCATGTTCCTGTTTTCTAATATAAAATACTATCTTGGTGATAAACAAGTCAACGAGTTAAATTATCCAGAGTTCGGTACTCTGATGAAGGGACTACACACCTACGGTTCGGCAAAAACAGCCGGCTTTGCTCAGCCAGTGCTGGGCGTTGGATAGTACGGCTCAGTCGGTGCCAAACTAACCAATAACTTGGGGTTCAAACAGCGGCATGCGCCCATCATCGTCAAAACAACTCCCAATGGAAGCTTTACTTCGCCATCCCGTTGAAACACGTCATGGGATTTTTCGAAAATTACGATAAGCTAATCTACGGAACTAAACACGTGCTCACACTCATGCGAGCGAGTGACACTGACACCATCTTCAAAGCAGTGGCCGCGGACAATGGCAAAGTTATTCTGAATAGCTTCAGCTGCCTCGTGCCTAACGTCGTTGCCTCAGACGAGCAGAAACTTAAACTCTACAATCTCATCGACCATGGCGCGATCGTAGATTTGGGATTCAGGCACTGGCATTACGAGAGCTGCGAGCTCTCTCAAAATACCAGCTTCACCTGGCACGTGCTGACTTCTTCAGCGGTCGAAAAACCTAGGTGAATAGTTCTAACTTTTCGAACTAACACGCAGGACTCCTTAGTCAAAAACCCGGGCGTATTCGACCACTGCAAGATGTCTGCAAGATGCTCACGTGACTCTAAATTCCGAGCGTTATCTGTTTCTCGATTTAAATACTAATTTTGCCACTGGAGAGTACGTTGGTCTGTACTGAATGGCTCAGTAATTTAGGCAGATGTGCTACGATGCCAATGACTTGAGTTTTGACTTGCTTCAGTTCACGAAAGCCTATCCTCTCGTGGTGTTGGATTGCACCAAACAGTCCGAGAGACTTCAATCTGGAATCGTGGACGTAAAACTTGGAAGAATTCCACGACGGAGAAGGAAGTCACTGGGTAGCATATTCCACCATTTCGGGAGAACCCTGTTATTTCGATAGTTCTGGCAACATGGGCCTCCCCGGTCTGTGGTTAACTACTTGGGACCGGGAATTAACTACAATTATAAACGCGTACTTTGACCAGATTTGGTGCGGCAGTAGTTATAAAAGTGTGATACAGCGGACGGCACCGGCACCAGTTTGCGTATGCGTGTCACGTACGCGGGGTCGAACTTTTTTGACAGTTACCTAGTCAAACTTGTTTATACAGTTTTTGTGCAGAAGCAATTTACTAACTTTTTCGCCAGTTATTATGAACCTGATCAAACCTGTTTATGTAGTTTGATTATTTGTGCAAAAGCAAGTTATTCGTAACTAGTCAACCTTGAATTGTTATTGTGTTCCAGACAACCACAAGGCATGTGATTAACCTTGCTGTGGTTGCATAACAAAACAATAATCCAGACAACTTTAATTTTGTTTTCAGCCTAACATTCGTATTATAATCCAGTCACATAAATGTACTTCACCAAAACACAACTGGTCATGACTGGATGTTAATGTTCCTTACTCGGTTCTACGTGACGCTAAATAGCCAGCCTGTATGTATGGAGTGGCTGTAATTTAGCAGGACGAATTACGCTCCTCAAGGACACAAACTAAAGCTGACAGAGTGTAGTCCTAAGGACTCACAAAATAGTTATCTGCATGTAGCTTAAACATCCATCCTGTTTTCCCCAAACAACAGCTATTCTGTAACTGTACGAATGAGAAGTTCTTAGTGCAGTAGTTCTCAGTGGCAGCTGCGTTGCGTCACCCTGGTATTACATTCCACTACACTTTTCTCACCATGAGAGCCACGAGCAAACCCCCCCCCCCACCTCCGTCTCTCTGTGTGCACGTCTCTGCCCATTTTGTAACAGACTGTCACATACTTTTAACTTAAAACCATTTTTTTCCTTTAAATATTTAATTAACCAAACGTAATGATATGAACGAAAATTATGCTGGTGTGGGAAGTATTCACGGACGCAAACTAACCCAAACAAGTATCAGTCACAACGTTTTTTATTGGTTATTTTGTAAACACAAAAACTACTCACGTATTATGCAGAAAATTGTGGGAAGCAAATTGTATGTATGGAATGTCAAAGGTCACCAGCCATAAATCTATTTCGTCTTGAAGGTACACACAGGGACCAATCAAAAATGTCCTTTGTATTTCAAAGCCCAATTAAAAAATGAGTCACGAAGTAAACACGCTCTAGCCAAGCATCTTGTTTTTTTTTAACCATCCTCCAAGGCCGGTTGGGCAATCCAGTCACGTTTTCTCGTCTACCTAGAGTAATAAACTACTAAGTAGGCGTTTTATCCTTCAGGCCAAGCAGGATCTGACCACTCAAAGGGCACTAAAACTGTCAAATAAATCAGTCACATGTTTTCTAAGCTGACTAATCCAAGGCCAGTTTGAGTGAACGTGTTGGCCAATCCCAGTCACCTTTTTTGCCTTTACCCACGTTAAACAAGTAAATAAACTACACAACGTATTAAAATTTTTCTCTTAGAAGTATATTCGTTGCCTTGCAGAGAAGTAACATGTAGCACTTGCCATGAGGGCAGTGGCTAGAACCCCCTCCCCCGTGTGTACGTCCCTGCCCATTTTGTTGTGTCTCTACATGGTTGGTTTTCTGTTGTGGTTGGTCTGCCTAATCACGTCACGGGTTTTTTCCACGGTTAACCTAGACCAATAAATCTATAGTGTAGGTGTGTTTGTCCTTCAGCTAACAGGATCTAGCCACTCAAGTAGACACATAATTCACCTGCCTGAGGCATTTTTCCTCTCAGCTACCAATGCAAACCTGTTTTGTGGGCGACTTGTTCTCCAATCGCAAGTCACGATTTTTCCTTGGTAAACAAGGTAATAATTCACGGAAGTGGGCGGTATCTGTCGCTTTGAAAGTCACGTACCAGGATCCAACGAGAGTATATAAAGCCAACAGGATTGGCTGTTGGGAAAACACAAGCCACTAACCACCGACCAATCGCTGCTTCGAGGGGAAAAGGAAACCAAGCGGTAAGTTTAAAAATATTTATCTTAAAGTGCATTTGTTGCTTCCAAAAGTGAAGTAACCAGGGCCGGATTTAGGTTCTAGCCGCCTGTAGGCCTAACAATAATGCCGCTCTTCAGTGCTCCCAAAACATCCCCTCCCCCCCCCCCGAATCTTATGGGACGTTTAATACAACTGTCTCCCCCCTCCCCACCACCACCACCACCACTTTTCTTAATTTCTACGTTCTTTTGTGATTCACGGTAAATAGTAGGGCAATAATAATAACGTGCGCTGTCTTACTAAGCAAAAAAAGTCACCTATTTCAGGTGCCTTTTGAACCTGAATAAAAAATGTGAAGGATTTGCTTAAGAAGGATCTTGTCCTTTTCATTCCTAGCTTCCCCCAGATTGTAAATAAACTGCACGCCGCTCAGTTTCACTCGCTCATGGCTACGCATTTTATGTCGCTACAACCATCAACACATGATGCGGCCAACCCGACACAAAGTATGAAAAAAATAATCGAATTGTTACACCTGGAACAATTCACAGATATTTGGAATAATAAGCCGCTGTCAACCTCAAAATTGGTCTTTGATAAGATACAGTTACTGTTGGTGGAAAGCATTATTGATAATGTATTGCACACGATAGCAACAATTTATTTATAGCGTCATCTCTTGGTAGATTCGGTTCTTCGTCAAGTTTTTAGACTGATCTACAGCAAGCAACAATGGGTGGCGCCAGCAGTCGGTTACCTTTGCGTAAAAGGCGGAATGCCTACAAAACTAAAACTAGCTGATCGGACGAATGTTTTTAAGCCTTCGTGCCGCTCCTACAAAAGTGCCGCTATAGGGCCCGGGCCTTATTAGAAATCCGGCCCTGGAAGTAACCAACTACAGTTGTTGATTCACTGCTTAGTGGGTAGGAATAAAGAGTAAAGTACTTCAAAATTAAATTATAGCTTTAGAATTAAGTTTTTTTTTTCATTGTAATGTGACAATTTAACTTTTAAAATACAGCTTAGAATTCAGAGTTTTTTTAAATATAGTTTTTTTCTGTTTTAGTCAAAACACGAAATCACAACCAAAAAGGTAGTAAAATATGGATTGTTTTGTACCTGACTTGTCACTCAAACCTGAAAATTCCATCAGTTTGGGAGAAAATTTATTTTGTGTGATAAACCGTTTTAAAAATTCGTGCTAAGCACATATACGTGTGTATGGTGAAGGAAAAATTAGATATTTTCCTACAAACGAAGGAGTGACAATAAAGGCATATGAATTTGGAGTATTTCTTCAGAATTGCAAAGCTTTGCAAGTGATTGTTGATACCAGCGATTGTTGATATCGGTCAAAAATGCTCTACTTGAACCGGAATTTTGATGTAACTTTAGCTGTTGAGAATGACGTAAAACACATTGTTTTTATTCATGAGGGAGAGAAAACAAAATACATCTCGTTGTCTCTCGATCAATTTCACATTTTGTGTGATTCTCAACACGAAATCGACCATCTCATCTACTTACAAAATACTGTGGGTGGACCAATTTTCAATACTGTGTAACCAAATATGGTTTTTCCATGTTAAAAAAGAAAGGGATGTAACAAAGTTAGTAACTTGTACAGAAAGCAAAATTGCTAACGTTTACGCAGGAAAAGAATCAGCGGCAACACATGTCTTTTAAACAATGTGCTGACAACAATGAACCATTCAGCACACAGAAATGAGCGGTAATAATGACGTCAGAATGTAACAAATAAAGCGTAAATGCCTTTATAAGACAGAACAATTAGTAGTAACAAAAGTTTATAAATTCTTGGTAATAAACACAGAGGTAAACCTGTAAAGTCCTAAAGGCTACGGAAATCGGTTTGCAGCTGTATCTGTTTGCCTTTAAATGATACAGATTTTGAAACGAAAAACGTAGGCACAAATTGATGATTTACTGATTATTTTTAGCAGTTTAAAAAAAGCAAAACTTCCATTTTACAACTTACGTAATTTATATTTCTAGTGGTGAGTTTATTAATGTGGCTTCGATTTTTCTTTAACAAATACTAGGTATTTAAGTAAATTTTTTTTCTCTTGATCAAAATATTTTTGCCAAGTAGTTGACACACACCAAATCGTGAACAAAGCGGAAAGCCAACGGCCGTGTCAGTATGGCTCAACGGTAGGACCTCGGCTTTTGTTTTTCATAAGTCTTGGGTTCGATTCCCTGCTCAGGCAGTCTGACATATAAGGCCAAAGGGCAACACAAATAGGTTTGCATCTGTTTTCACAGGTAGTATGTTTTTGTCTGTTGACTTCGTTTCGTCGTTTTTTCATCTTTTTCTTTGGGGGAGCGCTGTTAGCTCCCCAAGGACAGTACGGTACTTCAATGGCGTATCCAGTTTTTGGAGAGTATCTCACACATTCTCGAGGAATTTATTCCGCATTTATGACATGTTTCAGGGATCGTGCACCTCCTCCCTTCTTTCCCTGTGCCACTAAGGAACACAGAGGAAAGTGTAAATAGGGTGTTAATGGCATAAGCAATAGGATTTATACGAAGTTTTCTGTTAGTTAATGGTTTACTAGGAGTCCACACGCTCTACGACACGTGACCCTAGCATATTTAGCGTTGTGAAAATGGTTTTCAGTTAAAACAGGGTGTCCAGGAATGATGTGAAGAGTTCCAGAATTAATAAATAAAACATACAATTTACATCAATTTTACAAGAAACTTAAATGACGCTGTACTGGTTATACAACCTGAAATTTTGAAAAGTCCAATTTTTTTATTAAGTTATTTAATAAAGAGTAAAATGGGGACCAGTTTTGTGAATCCAAATCCAATTCTGAGTTTGATAAAGTGGGACGTTTTTTTTTAAATAAAACATCTTAAAATTCTACAGTTTTCCTTGATAGTATCACCGTCTCACTTAAAAGTAGAAGTTTTCTATCGAGATATTTCCAGACCGACATGCACCCACAATTCAGATAAAGAAAACACAAACTAATTTTCGATCATAATTGTGTATCTTGGTCACAATAAAAAACACAAACAAATCACGGGAGGAGCAGCCTGTTGTTGCTTTTGAATGAATAAAAAGCGTGAAAGGTGCAACACGTATAAAATATTTTGCAACGTTTTGGATCAGTATGTGACCCTTATTTTTTTACGCTTAATAAAATGTCGCATCTGACCCAAAACGTTGTGAAATATGGTATACATGTTGCACCTTTCAGGATTGTTTTATTCATTCATTCACATTTGGTTGCTTTTATCCGTCATGTCTGTTGTTACTACACAGCCAGCACCAAGTTGGTTCAGACACAAACATGACGCTGGATGCGTAGCAATTAACAACAGATTCCTATTCCCTTCATCTTTTACTCGTTTGTGTTTTTTATTGTGAACAAGATCCAGAATTTGACCGAAAATCAAATCGTGTTTTACTGACTTGTGGGTTCGTGTCGTCAAGAGACATCTTGATTTACCTCTACATCCTGCTACCTGAAAACTAATTTTGAAACTGTAGAAGTTTTGTGGGTCATAACACCTCCAATAAAGGAAATTTGCAATTTTTTACAGTTTTTTTTTAAACCATGTAAAACCGGATCTTTTTTTTTCGGACAAACAATTGGATATAAGATGAGGAAATTTGTTCTCAATTTTTACTGTTTTTCTTTGAAGAACTTGATGAACGTTTGGACCTGAAAAAAAATTCGGGTAGCTAGCTTTTATGGACCAATTTGTATAGTTTAATATGTCAAACAATACTGTGTTCACTGGAACCAGAACCACATTTGATAAATAACAAGACAAACAACAAAACCTCGAAAAACAAGCGGCTACAGCGACTACCACGTAACCGGTCTTCTGTACACTTCGGCTACTTCCCATATATGTTGAGGCGCGCACCTCTATCATGCACTACATCAGCTATCTCTATTATATAATCTAAAAGCAGTAACCATCACAATTGCCGGTTAAAAATGTGTTAGCATTTAGACCTACTTATCATTTTAGGCGTAATTGTCAGCTTTCAAGCCTATTTTTTACCTGACGATTTAATTTCGTAAATAGCAGTAACACGGTGCAACACGATGTGCAAACTAACGGGAGAGACGCAATGTAGAGAGCCGCTCGTTGCTGTGGTAACGTGAATTTAAGGCCTAATTTCCAGTTTTCAGGCCTATTTTTTTTACTGGACGTTTTAATTTCGTAAGCAGCCGATAACGGAGAATTTGATTCGAGAGTAGGAGCCTATTCAACCAACTATCATAGCGATGAGACTATTTTAAATGTGTTTCTTTAACGAAATCCTTTTGTTTTTACGGTTTCGTGTCTTCCTGTAGTGGTTAAATGCGACGATCATCGAGAAAGTCTATTAGCTATGAGGAAGCAACGATGTTTTAATTTGCCATGTTTTTAGACTAATTTTAGGATGCTGAATCTAAAGGCGAAACACTGTTCTCTCTATCTTGTATCGTTCCAGAGTTTAAAAAAGGGACAGACATACGGACGGACAAAGTAGTTGCTATAGCCTTTGAGCCACTTCAGCTGTACAGAAGACTACAACAGCGAAGATTCGTTAAGGTATTATGGGCTCATATTTTATCGAGATGACATGTCCCGAGTGAAATTCACGAACTCTGAAATAGTAGCCTGGTGCTCTTGCCAATCAACTTACCTCATCATCTCCATGAAAAAGACCAAAGTAGTGAACCAGAGTTTCAATGGTTCGAATCTCTGTCACGCCATCTCAAAGAAATATAGGTCCATAAGAAAGGCTTGCAATCGATTTTTATTTAAATGTATATTTAGTGTGCCGTATTGAAAACTTATTTTAATTTTTGGAGTTTATTTTTAAACTTCCGCCGAAAAAACTTAAATTTCAGTCAAAATTTTAATTTAAAAATTGTTGATGCTGACTGGAATTTTAACTGGGTTAGCTTGATGCTGACGAGCTTCTGTATTCTTCGTCTTGAGGAGTTTGTATTTATAATGATACCAACTTATCATTTACGACTAGCTGGCCTATTGTTTGGGGGAACTCCTTCCTTGTTTTTTTTATTTCTTTTCTACGCTACGTATGCATTAGCTGGAGCAAAACGTAATTTCAGTTTTTTAGTTTTTTTTTTAAATAATTAATCGTTAGTCACACAGATTCAAGTTATCAATATTTACAATTAGCTATAAATTATACAGAATTAATGAAAAATTGAAACTCAAACGCTGAAAAACAGCTTAAGATTCCGGCCTTTAGTTTTGATTTATACTTCATAGGCCGGGTTCGAACCATCTTTTCACTGGACATATGCCTCTGTTGTCTGAGCGGCCATGTGGCATCTGTGCAATGATTAGGAAGTCGCTGGTTCGAATCCGGGCCATATGAGTCTGTAATGAACATGTTTCGAATCTTAGCTTACATTACAAAATGGTGTTCGCCGTTTTGCAATTACGTTTTAACTTTAATGCAAACGTTCCTATAGGTATTTTCTAGTATTATTTTCCCTCTCCTTTCTTAAGTAACCGTAGCAATTGAAAAGGACGTTAATTCGACAATTTCGCTATTTTTGTTTCCTTTTGGTTTGCACTGTAAATGATCTTTTGTATGAATTTGAATTGTAGGTCGTTTTGTTGTATTCTTCATTGTTGTTGGCTGACGTAATTTAATTGTGTTCCCTATCTCTCACTTAAGAAGAGTTCATTGTTGGCTGCGCATTGTTTAAATTCGTTGTTGCAGGAATTCGTTTCCATACGCAAACATTAGCAATTTTGTCGACTGTACATCAAACGCTTTTAATGCTGATGGTTATCACTTTAAAGAAATTAGTTTATTTAGCCAGTCAATACGTTTTCACTGGTCAATTATATTACCAACTAACTTTCATACCCTAACAAGTAAGGAAAGATTCAACGTTAATTTTTGTACAGAATTCATTCACGGTATTCGGTATGAGAATTTTACTTATGACTATACACTTAATGAAGTAATAAATTGCATTAAAAAGCTTTATATACAAATGGGTAAACCCATTTTTGCGGTCAAAGGCGACCATAAGTTAAAGGAATTATTATTAAATAAATGTAACATCACTGAAGTGATTGACAAATTTAGATGTGAAAAGTCGCTGAAAAAAAGATGAAAAACGTGACGTGTATCCGTTTTGCATAATGCATGATCATGACCAATGCTCGTTTCACAAGGCAGGACAATATTTTTACTGGATGTTAGTAAATTTCTAAGGCATATAGTGTTGTGATTTCGTCAAGACAACATGGGGAAAGATTTAAGTGCCGTCCATCGTGCATTGCAGACAAAGAAAAGAAAAGACGCCGTTGTTCCGTCCAATAGTGTGTGCTACGCAGTCAAATTTCCATCCGAACATTCACAGTTTGAAAAAGGAAGCCTTTACAACGCTTTAGTGTTATTCAGTGGAGAGTGTCAGATTGTTTCGTCGTGCGTCGGCCAAAATTTAAAAGAGGTGTGTGCTTTTGTGCGTTTTAAAAAGCCAGTAACAAATTATGTCATCCGTGCCCTATGTATCACTGCACTTCCAAATCACAATGACAAGTCCCTGGTGATAAAACCGTTGATTTCGAAATGTAGACATCGTAACTAGCTGAAACATCTCGTGCAAATGGACAATCAAGTATCGGAAGATTTGACTGAGACTGACAAATCGATTTTGCCGTTTGAAAGCTTATTACTAGTGTGGTTACAATGTCACGATGAAAAGAACTTTATCCTCAACGATTCGTTTGTTCTTCGGTTTTTTGGAAATTTCCTTACATTCAAGCATTGTTAGCTAATAAGGAATCACATGATTAATTATTGTTGTAATTTAATCATTGTTAACTAACAAAGAAAGAAATGATTAATTTTGTATAACTGATACGTAATAAACAACTTTTTATGAAATGACAAAACTTGTTATGTGTTTTTTTTTTTACGGGGGAGGCTTACTACTATAAATAGGAGGATGTTATCAGTTACAGTGTTCATAAAATGGATGTGCGATTGAAACATCCATCCATCTTTTTATTAATAGGCTCTACATCTTCAGGAAAAAACACATTGGATAACAAATTTAATTGAAAATTCACAGAATATGTATTCCCCCACCCGAAAGAATTGTATTTTGTTACGCTGAGGAACAGCCGAATTATGAAAAGTTAATACTAACTTCCCCAGTTCCTATTACTTTCCATTAGGGGTTAAATGAAGATTTGTACAATTCAATACAACCTAATAGTTTGTTATTGATTGATGATTTACTACAAAGTACATCTCGAGATTTATCGTTGGAACGAGGACAGAGAGGCTCGCATCATAGAGGTATTAGCATGGTAATTGTTGAGCATAATTTATACGATAAACAATTAAGAGCTCTCAGTCTCCAGGCACTTTATTTAATATTAATGAAAACTGTACGAGATTACAAACAAATAAAAATTTTAGACGAACAATTGGGATTTTCGGGGAAAAATTTAGTGAAGGTTTATAAGTCTGCTACAGTCGAGCCCTACTCTTATTTATTTCTGGATTTAAGACCAGAAACATCTAGTATTTTAAGATTTCGATCCAACATTTTCCAAGATCCATCCATACTGTTTTTAGAGAATGAAAACTTATAAAGTTAAGGATTTTTTACCAGTTCTGCATATACTGACTAGTAAAAGAGTTAAAAAAGATGTCAAGTGTGCTTTGTTGAATTGCCCGGAGTTAGTTGACGTTTTATCCCTAGCAGCGCTTAATACTTTAAAGGGACGTGTAAAAATAAGCCCCGGGAAGAAGGCTAAACTGCGTCGTTACAAACAATAGGTGAAATATTTAGCTACAAGAAATCATAACAGAAAGGCTAAACAAAAGGTTATACAGAACGGGGGCCTCCCATTCGTAGGTGCATTAATTCCGCCTATTATAGGTGCTATAACGGGATTGCTGGGCAGCTAAGGAACCAAAAAAATGTTTTAAAAAATGTATCTTTCGTCCCAACCACCATCTACACGGGACAAATCACCTTATATAGTACCACTTAAGCACATGATCTTCCAATGTTGGACATTGAGATTTTCCCGTACCATTACTGCGAGAAATTGTTCAAGGACAAGAGATATAAATGGAGGCACGAAAGGCGTCACGAAGGAAAATGAAACGCAACTGGTGCGGTGTGATTTACTTGGACGGCCTCGCGTATAAACGGCACAAGTGTGGTGTGGGTGTAAAATAACGTGGAAAGGAAATTGGGGAGTCTACCAGAAAGAGACTTAAATTCTCTTTTCCTAAACTCAAACCTGTGTTGAGGAAAGGAATAATTTCTCAAATGGCGGCAAATTTCAACCTGGTAGTGAACAACGTCAGATCTCTAGTAGTTTCTATAATAGAGGATACCAGAATCGACTGGGCCTTGTCCTACATGATTCACGATTTGAAAGACAAGACAGAAGTGACCGACGATACCGAACTCGAAGTGAGACCATTCAGTTTGGATTTAGAATGTTTTGATCTTGTGCATGATGCTTTCAACAATTCCTTCTTGACTTTCAAGCGGGATTTTACGTCGGATGAAACGCAATACGAATCGTTGATTTTGTTGGAACTGTACTAGGATAAATATTGGAATCTTTTAGAGCAATGTCAACGTCTTACGGTAAACATAAAAGCTCAAATCGGATTATGCATTCTCTTTGAAAAAGCGACGGATAATACAGAAACTATTAAAGCTTATTTTAATTCTAACCTGACCAGAATGGGAAGCAAGGAGGTTCTCTCCGATATGTCAAACAAGATTCTGCATAGTATTGGACAGTTTGCCGTAAAAGGAAGTGGATGGGTTGTCAAGCAATGCGTGTGTACTGAACTATGTGTTGGAATCTATATTCCATTTGCCGGAAAAGGTTATGTGCCGCTTCCCGACAATCTGAAAATAGGCCCCGATATACTGGTCAATGTGCGTAGTGAGGATGATGGATGTTTTGTGTGGTCCATGATGTCTAGTATACACTCTGTCCCATCTTTGCAAAACGATTGGGATACAAAACATTACAGCCCTCATGCGCACGATTTAGTCGTTGGCATGTTCGATAAATACCCCGTTCGTTTATCCAAAATTGCGGCGGTCGAAAAAACCAACAACATTTTGGTATCTGTTTTTGGTTTCGAGGAAGATGAACCTTGCATTTATCGTGTGAGTTTCTTAGTTGAAATTAAATATCCCGTCGACTGGCTTCTTCTAAACGGCCACTACGTGACGATAAATGACTCATTTCAGGTATGAAACCAACCATCTTCCTTCTTGCAAGGGAGTTCCATTTCAAAAGACCTCGTTGCCAGAAAATGACGTTATCCAGTTTAAGAATTTTCAAGAACGAACTTAAAAGGTTGTTCATATCCTATGTGGGCTTTGAAGCGGCGCTCCATCCAGTGTCCAGTTGTGATGGAAACGATACAAACACCAGAGTTAATTACATGTAGTTTTGTGTGATTGTGGACCATTTAGGCGGTGTATTTTCCAAAACGTTGTACAGAGGAGTACACTGCTTGAAGGTTTCCTTCGAGTCTATATTATAGGAGCAGTAAAAATCGGGGTTTACATGGATTTCCACAAGCGAAGTAAGAAACACTTAACCAAGGAGCAGGTGTTGCTGTACAAACCAGATGCAGTGTGCCATCTTTGCAAACACGGTGCATTTACCCCACCCCAAGCAAAGTACGACGATGGAAGCCACGTCCTGTATGGTTCATACTCACGGGTAGTAGCTATCTTACAATTTCGTCCAAAACGTAAGTATTAAAAAAAATGTGAACCATGGTTCCTATAAATAGCGCCGTACGATCATTCTAAGCTATAAATGTTTCATCATGAAGTATTGTTGCAAATATTCTAACCATTACGTGGGGCAGAGTAGTGGAGGGGAAATCCCCATATTCTGTGGGAGACGCAGTCAGGACATGGGTTAGGAAAATTCTTTCTGCGGTGAGTCGCATGGCTATGCCATTTTTTCTTATGGCAGTTCCCCATATTAAAAAAATTGGAAAATACTTAGGACACAAAGCTGTATCTACGGGTGGGAATATTCTCGGTGACTACCTAGCTGGCCAGGCTGTAAAAAAATCCACTAAAGAGAGTGTTAAAGAAGCTAGTCACGACATTTTGACCGATATTCACGATAAAATACAGCAGACTGGAAGCGGACAAATGAGAAAGTCTAAAACTAATGGAGTTGGACGTATAAAAAAGAGAAAACCTAAAACTAAAAAAAGATAAATAAAAGGCGAAAAATTGAAAAAACTATTTTAGACTAGTATAAATAGTCCCGAGGTCATCTAAAACGACATAACGCTGAATCAACACAGTCCCATCATGACATTTTTACATCCGCAGAGTTGTGAATGTCTTTTATCACCTTTAGAATCATTTTCGGTCCCACCTACACAAATCAGTATCGAACAGACAAGATATGCGGAATTCCGACATATAGCGACATTGTCAGCCAATCAAGTTATCGATTTCGTAATTCCCGGATCAATAGATGAATATATTATTCTGGCTAATACTCTGATGCACTTAAAAGTTAAAGTAAAAAAAAATTACCTACTAACCTAACGGATGGCGAGTCTTCATATGTGACACCAAACAGACTTTTATTGAACACCCTTTTTACTCAAGTGAACTTGACTATGAATGGAAAACTAACCTCCAGTAGCACAGGTCAATATGGTTATAAAAGTTACATTCAAACTTTATTAAATTATGGTTCCGACGCCAAAAAAAAATGCAACTGACTGCTGCTTTGTGGTTAGACGCCAACGATAGAACAGCAGCAAAGGCAGTCGTGAAGTCGAATTAATGGGTCGACTTCATAGTGACATTGCTTTGCAAGACAAACTCGTGCTGAATAATGTAGAAATAAAACTGCGTTTCTTTCCAATCAATCCTAAATTTAATTTGTACGTTACGCAAGCGGGCATCGCTGCTGGTGTTACGGCACCTGTCTTTGAATTTGTGGATATGGCCCTGTTTGTAGAGAAAGTAAAACCTGCATCTAATATCTTGTTAGCACATGCACGTGCGTTGAGTGCTGGTACAGCTAAGTATCATTTTATAAAGACAGACGTTAAGATCCACACGATCGTCAACAATGCCAAATCGGTGCAATTCGACAATTTGTTCCGAGGTGTTATTCCGAATAGAATTGTCCTAGGGATGGTCAGTCACGCAGCCTACAACGGGGATTACAAAGCGGATTCTATGTTCTTCAAACCTTTCAACCTGAACTCATTAGCCGTGTCCGTTGATGGACAAATGATTAATGGGAAAACAATTGTTATGGACTTTGCTAACAAAAACTGTGTTGAGGCCTACATTTCGATGTTCTGTGGACTCGGAACATTATTTCACAATTCCGGAAATGGAATTTCCTACAAAGAATGGTTGTCTGGACATACTTTATTTTGCTTCAATCTCACGCCAGATCAGTCAGCTGACTAAAGTTCCCACGTGTCACTCGTTCGTAACGGTGTTGTGCGTGTTGAATTGAGTTTCTCCGAAAATCTAACGGAAAATGTCAACTTCATAATTTATGCAGAAACGGAAGCTTTGCTGGAAATTGACGAAAGAAGAAACGTTTTGACTGACTTTTGAAAAAATGAATACCTTACAGATTGAAACTTAATTGTCACCAGCGTGTAGAAACTTCATCGGTGTTTACGCTAGCAACCGGTTTCCAAGGAAACCAAGAAGAGGTTGGATGGTGATGAATGTATCTCCAGATTCACACAGTGGACTTCACTGGATCATCGTTGGATGCGGAGAATATTTCGATCCCTTGGATTTACCACCCGTGAATAAGAGTGTTATCGATTATTTGAATAAATGTAAAAAGCTTTGGTGGTTTAATCATTTCCCTTTACAGAAATTTGGAACTATAGTCTGTGGACATTTTTGTATCTATTATATTACTGAGCAATGTAAAGGTTGTACACCTACCCAAATTGTTAACCATTTAAGGAAAATGTCTAATCCTGGAAAATATGTGTATAATTTCGTGAATAAAATGTGATTTTTTTTTCATTCAGTCTATTTATTTCATCATAGTAAGGGGAGAGACCTATAATTACAGGACACATTGGTTGATCTACTAATCGCTTCTTTTTATTTCTTTTAGAAATGTCTTTTGTACGTGACATCTGTGGGAACTGTTACATTTATGCTAAAAGTTTATACCGACATAAAAGGAAACACCATCCGGACCAAGTTCCGGTTACTTTGCCACATCGACAAAAGAAATGCACATTCGATTGCTCTATGTGTAATGTTTCCTTTTCAACCTTAAGAGGTTTACGAGAGCATAATAACTCTACCCATCGTGCAATACCACCACCACGACCATCATCACCACCTCCACCTCCGTTCATTCTGGAAGAGAGTGCATTCCAAAACTTTTTTCAGAGATACGTCTACGAGCAACAGGAAGATACCGTCGACATACAAACTTACTTCGATATGATCAAAACACATCTTTTAAGACTTTTTGATCATGTGCAACGACGTTACAATCAATTTAAGTTTATGATGTGTCTTCATCTTACTTAGGTTAAAGAAACACCCGTCGAAAAAACTACAAATATCTATTTATGCAGTACACCTATTACTGTTTTATCTGTTTTAGATTTTAATAATGCTATCAACACTGCTTTAACAAAAATTTTGAATAACTTTGAATCATATCAGAAAAATGGATCAGGATGGCTAATAGATTCCATCGATAAATGTGATATCCATTTTGGTAAATATGTCCCTCTTGCTGGTGGTTGTAGTTATCATTTAGATGATTATTTAATTAATAAGCATGCTTTGTTGAACATAAATTGTCATGACAGTCGTTGTTTTGTATATTCTGTACTGGCTGAATTGCATCGTGTCGACAAAAATAGTCATCCGTCTCATTACAAGCATTACGAAAGGTTCTTGGGAACATTAAATCTCGATGGAATCAGTTTTCCGACACCACTTTCTGAAGTAAATCGTTTCGAAAAACAAAATAACATCGCAGTTAGCGTTTATGGTTATGAGAACAAAACTATTTTCCCCTTGCGTATTAGCAATTTGGAATCAGGTCAGATTGTTAAATTGTTATTATTGGATAATAAACATTACTGTTTGATTAGAGATTTTAATCGACTCACCTACAGTAATACGACCAGATATGTATGCCAGTATTCTATTTGCCCTTTGCATACTAGAGAAAAATTGCATGCGCTTGAACTACTTTGTAAACAAAACAAATTACAAAGACTAGAAATGCCTGATAAACAAATGATGCAATTCAACCATCACGATAAGCAATTACCAGCACCCTATGTGGTATATGCAGACTTTGAATGCATATTACCTAAATCAGTACTTGTCAGCCTGAGCCTAATTATTCTTATGTACAAAAATTAGAAATGCATGTACCGTGCGGGTTTGCTTATGTCATTGTTGATAACAACGGACAAGTTCATTCCTATAAAGTGTACAGGGGAGAGGATTGCGTAGAAAAACTTTTTGAATGTGTTTTCATTGTTCAGGCAGAAATTGTATCCAAATTATCAATAATTGCTCCTATGATTTACACGACCGATGATGAAAAGAGTTTCAGAGCAGTAACACATTGTTATATTTGCAATTCATCATTTGCTCTTCATGACATGCGTGTACGTGACCATGATCATATTTTTGGCTTATACAGAGGAGCAGCGCATCAACATTCTAATTTATTGTATAAATATAAACCAACACTACCAATTTTATTCCATAACCTGAGATCCTACGATTTGCACCTAGCGGTACGCACTTTGTCTTATTTTGGTGACCATTCTGTGAAAATTATTCCGAAGAACACTGAACGGTATCTATCCTTGAAAGTAAGAAATTTGTTATTTTTGGACTCGTATCAGTTCCTGTCTGCCTCTTTGGACACTTTAGTTAACACTGTGTCAGAATTTCCTTTAATGAAAACCATTTTTCCTAATACATACAAGGATCTCACTCGTAAAGGACAATATCCGTATGAGTATTTTGATTCTTTTTCGAAGTTTGACGAACAACAACTTCCACCAAAAGAGTCATTCTATCCAACATTAACAGACAGTGTCATCACGGACAAACAATATACATACGCACAACACGTGTGGAATTTGCTAGATTGTCAAATTGGGTGATTATCACGATTACTATTTATTAACTAATGCGGTGCTCCTTGGTGACATTTTTTAGGCTTATCGCACCATGTGCTTGAAGTATTATGGACTAGACCTTGTCCATTACTTTAGTCTTCCAGTTTTGGCGTGGGATGCTGCATTGAAATTAACCAACGAAAAACTTGAGTTATTAACAGATATCGATATGTACATGATGTTTGAACGTGGGGTCCGTGGTGGTGTCTCCACAGTATCGAATCGTTATGCAAAGCTAACAATCCTTACCTGCCAAATTATAATCCTGATGCAACTACGTCATACATAGAGTATTTGGATAAAAATAATTTGTATGGTTTTTGCTTACCATATTCAGGTTTTCGTTGGTTAACGGCTGAAGAAATAGCTACGCTCAACATGACAAATGTTCCAGAAAATGACACTGGATATGGTTTAGAGGTAGATTTGGATTATCCTGAATACTTACATGACAAACATTCCGATTATCCCTTAGCACAAGAAAATCTAACAATAACTTATGAAATGTTGTCACCTTACTACAAAGAACTGCATGCACTATTCAAATTACCAAATTCGACTAAAAAATTAGTTTCACACTTTCTTCCCCGAAAAAATTACGTTTGTCACTGCAAAAACTTACAGTTCTATCTCTCGTGTGGTTTGGTGCTGAAGAAAATACACAGAGTTGTGAATTTCAAACAAAAAGCTTGGTTGAAACCGTTTATCGAATTCAATACTGAAAAACGACAACAGGAAACAAATGAATTTGAAAGTGATAATTTTAAACTGGCAAACAACAGTATTTATGGAAAGAGCCTGGAGAACGTACGTAAACACGTCTCGATCAAATTGACAACAACATTAGCTACAAATTATTAGCCAACCCTCAGTCACATACTTCAATCCATTAACTGACAAGTTAGGTTTGTTCAGACTACAGAGGTTAAAGGTAATATTAAACAAGCCAGTTCACTTAGGATTTGCTGTGTTAGACCTATTTAAATTATTGATGTTCGCGTTCCATTACGGATACATCATTCCAAAATATGGTGATAATTGTAAATTATTAACGACCGATACCGATTCGTTCATCTATCACGTATTCACCGAAGATTTGTATCAGGACATGGCTGAATCACGTCATTTGTTTGACACGAGCAATTACCCAACCAATCATTTTTTATTTTCCGACGAAAATAAAAAAGTTCCTGGAAAAATGAAAGATGAAACTGCATCCATACCCATTTCTAGGTTTGTTGGATTGAAATCAAAAATGTGTATGATAGAGTATGATAGTACAATAAAAAAAAGTTGGAAAAGGGATTAAGAAATCTGTTTTACAGAATCACGTGACTAGTGATGATTACGTCATTGATTACAGGAACGACAACGCTTTCCTATTCAATGACAAACATTAGAAGTTACGATCATTTGTTATTTACCATTGAACAAAGAAAACTTTGTTTAACAGCTTACGATGACAAGAGGTGGATCTTCCCCTGCGGCATTGTTACAGTTCCTTATGGTCATTACAGCACATTATAAATAAAGCCACGACACCCGATAGTGTTGTTATTCAATTACAAGTGCTCGAACAATGAGGAGCGGTTTGATGTACAGCACTGATTCCATGAATATGTTCACTACTACGGGACGAGAAAAGACTTTTGTTGATAATTGGTCTATGGATGGTGAACAATGAACACACAACATGGCCAGAGCAGGATTTTTCGTGCAACACGTGATAACAACGATTGTGTTGTTTGTTCCTATTGTGATTGGAAATTTTTTTCATGGAGTATAACTGATCTGCCTTCAGAGTATCACAAGACAATGAATCCAAACTGTCCCTTCATAAGACGCTATCCACATGGGACGAATGCCTTATCCGAACTTGCAAACATTTTCCCTGAAACAACGCTCCGTGGTACGGGATGTTGTCATGGATTCAGTTGTAACAATCAGCTTACCGATCGCTTTTTCAAAGAAGCATTGAAACATTTGTAACAATATTGTATCGCTAAAAATTGATTGTCATTGTATTTACTTTCATGTTTTTGTCATTCACTGCTTTTATTTACTAAATTACATATTATTTAGTAACGAAATGTTACTCCATCCAGTTTATTCATACACAGTTGAAATAAATTAAACATAACCCATACACTAAAAACTTAAAAGATGCGTCAGGGGTGAGATTCTAACTCACGCCCTCATTTGAGGATCAGAACTTGTACCTGATGCCTTAGACCACTCGGCCACTCTGACACAACCTACATGCTGTTGAAAACTGACAGATAACCATTTAGGAATAACGTTACTTCCTTTGACTTCACGTACATGACTGGAATAGATAACTTTCAAGGAATAACGTTACTTTTTTTGATGACCTTGACCTTCGACCCCGCGTACGTGACACGCATACGCAAACTGGTGCCGGTGCTGTCCGCTGTATCACACTTTTATAATTACTTGCAGCCACTTTTGCCTATTTTTCCTAAGTGCTTCTCTAAAACTTGTAATTACGAAGCTGTGTTGGATAGGATGAGATGAGTCATCTATTCAAAAATGACGTGCAAATCTAACTGGAAATAAACGTCTTATACGTGAAACTCTTCGAATGTCTCTACCGCGAAGAGCAAATTTTTTCTATTACGTAAGGAATTTCGAAAACGGTAGCTGTCGAATGCTTTGAGTGTAACGCTCGGATCGCTGCAGTATAAAATTGCTTTGTGAATTAAACCAGAATTCGTACACACGAAGTTCAAAAGAGGACCGGAATTAATGAACCAATCACCTGTTTTTTTCCAAAGGGCTTTTTATGCTGAAACTGATCAGCTTGAAACTGTTTTCATACACAAATTTCTTCGTAGCCGCGTCACTCAGAAAAGTTGGTTCCCTTAGGTTTCTAATCTGTTTGTTCGCGGCATTAAAGTGTTCTTTCTGCTCGTCTTGTAACAAGCAATTGTTGTCGACGAATACCTTAGTAACATCATCATTTGGCAAACTAAGATCGCTTAAATTTCTAAAAAGCTTGTGTGTTGCATTGAAGTACACTTTCTCGTCGTCCTGTAATGGGCAATTTCTGTCAACGTATATTTTTGATGCTGTATCAGCAGTGTGCCGGAGAAAGCTATGCCCTAAATTTGCTTCTTCCCATAAGCCTCATCTAAGTATAATGCATTTTGTTTAATGCTAGAAATGGTGGAAGCCAACTCATCGCTGAGATGAGTAATAGCAGGAGGCAAGTCGGTTTTAAGTTTATGAATTTCCATTGCCAGAGTACCGATTGAGAATAATTTACCTCATCTTCAGATTCGATGCTGACTCCAACTTTGGTTAAATGCTTACTTTGCATATCGTAGTTGTTTTCGGGGGTTAGCACGTACCCTAGCCCAGGCTGTCCTCTCGGCCTAACTCCCACCAATTCACCCTTTCTCCTCTCGTCCTTTTCAATGATTATCTAAATTTATTAACTGACATCTTTTTTAAATATACGAATCACACCGTCCTCCCCTCCCTGCACAAAAATCTTTAGAGTACATGACACGGTGACAGAGTAAGGAATGAAGCAAAACAATGTGCATTAAAGACTTGGTTTGTGAAAATACAAGATGCAGCAATCTCAAACAAAAGAAGACAACTGCCCCAATAGGGACTAGAACCCAGGACATCCGCATATTATTAATATACCTGGTTTAGTATGTGACTGTTCTGGGTTTGAGTTCTAATCGTGGCAGTTGTCTTTTCTTTATTTCTCAGATTATTGTACCTCGTATTCTCACAAATCAGGTCTTTAATGCAGACTCTTTGCTTCAAACCGGTTGCTCGGTAGGATGATCACCTCCTCCCCCGATTATTTTCATGGCTCGTTTTTTCAATAAAAAAAAGGAAAATAGATAAACCTCAAGATGTCTCAACAGAACTGGCAAACGAATCTCTCGAATCTCTTGCAAAACTTGCTGAAAATTAAGAATGAGAAAGGTACTAAGATTAACAATGGTGTAAAGTTTTCCTATCTACCGATATCTGCATCTTAGCCCTCTTGTAACAATACAAGGATGCAGGAACACAACAATGAACAGGTGCTGAGAACTTAGTTGTCAGCACTCGATTACAATGCAACGATGCAGAACGCAACAATGAAAAAGATCGTTCTCTGCACCAGTGTTGAGAACTAGTTCTACTCGATTATTTTTTAAACGAAACCCGTGTTGCACATCCCATTGTGTAAATTTAATTTATTAATAAAAGGTAAGTTATTTTTCATCATAATAAATACTGAAGACGGACAATATCGGTAACATTTCAAGCATTAAAATTCATTACAATATGACATACATTGTGAAAATTTAAAGATGCTCCAATAAAACTTTCGTTAAAATCTGTAGTTTTGGCGGTACATTTTTGTTTACTTGTGAAGATGGTTAGTTTCCATGTAAAATGGCGGACTCATCGACAAAGGTGCCCGGATACAGTAAACCAACAAAAAGGGTGGGGGTTGGATTTTTCTGAGGACTTTTTTTGGGACGTGCCTTATTTTGGCCTAATCAGTGCTATGGAACATCGAAAAGGCTTTTGTTTAAACTTTTTTGATTTTGTTTTTTTATGGATTTTCTTCATGATTCTGTCTACCACAAGGGCAAGAAGGCAAAAAAAATGGGGAAGGGGTGGATTCAACCCCAATAACCCCAATGCACAGGCGCCCTTGCGCACCGACTTCCTACACAATCGTGTCCAACATTATATTATATACATATTATAATATTTACATATTATATATATATTATATAATATCTCCATCAATCGACAAATCAAACAAATCCTCGAATACCAATCCGAAGACATAATAGAACACTATACGCAAAAGTAAACGTTTTTTTTCCTTTCCACCTTGTATAGTTGGACTACTCGTTGCATGCTTCTTCATTGTCGGGCAGAGATGTGACATCGGTAGATAAATAAGTTATCGCTTGCTTCCCTCGTGCAAAGAATTAACAATCGCTCTGACCTGCGGCCCTTGACATTGTTAGTTCTCATCACTCAAGAAGCAGGGATTAACCTATACTTGTCTCCTTCCATACAATTTAACGATTTAAAGGGTTCGGAGATGCCCGTTTCGAACGAAAAATTTAAATATAAAGGTTGGATTATGCCCAGCGACCCGTAAACTCAAAAACTGTTGAAAAATCTTAAAAAGTATATCAGTAAAAAACTAGAAGTTGACTGTGACGAGCAGAAACCTGTATCCTTGACTATGTTTAATTTTCCTAATTCTATGCACACGGCTTCCTCCTGTTACTCCTCTTGCATAAAGGCAAGTGATTGCGATAAACCGCTCTGTCTTAGAACTTGGGTGTACGAGGATATTCACAAAACTAAAGGGCGACTTAACAAAAATGTTATTGATAAGCCATGGTTTAACTTGCCCTCTTATAACGCCATAAACTTGACCAAGAAGTGTATGTTACCAACAAAACTCCCAGCAACGTGAAATTATGGTGCAACGTAGACTTTGGAGTTGGCCATTCCGATACTTCCAAGACTTTTTGGGTTTGGTATATCTGTAAACATTAAAAAATGAGTAAATAAAAAACGTAATGGTAATTAAAAACTACGACTTTTTTGTGCCTAAGAAAGAACCTAAAAATCATCCATTTCTACCTTCAAATATCAGATGTTTAATAATAGGTTCTGCAAATTGCAGAAAAACTTACTTACTGTTTCGTTTTATCAGTAACGAAAGATGGCTAGATTACGACCGGTTATTTATTTACAGTAAAACTTTATGTCAACCAAAGTACAAAGCTATGCAGTCCCTATTTTTTGAAATTGAGGAAAAAATTGGAAGAGATGTCGAATTTTTTCACGGTTCTCAAATAGATTTAATTCCGCCTGAAGAAATGGACCCAAAATTTAGAAACCTAATTCTGTTTGACGACTGCCTTTTAGATAAACAAAAAATATCGAACTCTACTTTGCCCAAGGACGGCATTCGAACGCCGACGTGTTTTATTGCAGTCAATCTTACACGAGAATTCCTAAACAGGTGGTTAGAGACAATGCAACAATTTAATAATTCTTTTTTCGGTGGAGAGATAAATTTGAAACACGTTTACGAAAATCATGTTGGCCCTGAGATGGAATTTTCAGAGTTTAAAATGTTGTGTCAAGATTGTTGGAATAGGTCTCACGGATTTTTATCAATTAACAAAACGTTAAACAAGGGGAGATATAAACGTTCGTTTTTACGTATTAAACAAAAGGATGGAGACAAAACTTGAAATCGCAAAACTTAAAAGACGTTTAACTAAAAAAATGTTAAATCGGTGTTTGGGGGAGAGAGAGCAAGAAGAATCACTACAAGAATTTTTTTAACCTGTAGTAAGCACCCTGAAACCGATGCTGGTCTTGGGTGCAACCACGCAAACTATGCCGATTAAAAACACTCTAGCCACACAAACTAAACCTATTAAAAACACTCTAGCCATGCTAACTACGCTGATTAAGTTTTACAAAGAAGAAGAAAGTGACCAAGAATATAGTGACGAATACGGATCACCGTCCCCTGCACCTAGTCAGAAAACATTGCCGACCTCTCTCGATTACAGCCATGCCCAATATTGAAGTCTGGCTGTATCTCCTACAATATGAATTCCACCCCAGTCCAAAACTGAATATGCGACAACGAGCACTGGTCCTAAACTCACCCCTACATATTCTGTGGTGCAAGCTAGACGCATTTTAACTCCGCCTGAGATTCCTAACATCACCACGCTAAGGTCTCTCAATAGTTTGTTACCTGGTTAGAATATTGGAGAAACTGCTAAATATGTCTTGGAAAATTTTTTCGAAAATCCCAAAGACACTGACCCAGTATTTGGGTTACAGTATGATAAAAAAGGAGGTGAGCTGACCTTTGGTAATAAAACAGTTAAAATCTTTGAGAATGACATAGTAGTGTAGAACCAACAATATGTAGGAAGGCATGGTCTTTGGAATTTGCTAGTTTTCAAAGACCTCAAAGAAACTTCCATCTCGCCAGAAGTTAAAGCAGCTTACGCGGCCATGTTAAAAAATACTAATGCTATATATCACAAAAATGACCCAAACCCTCATAAACCAAAATCTAATCGAAGCGCCAAGTACCGGTCTGTTATCGCTTCTGTTTGGGACGACATGAAAAAACAAGGACGGGCATGGTAAAAAAAGTGGGTTATTCGAGTAGAGTTGATAATAAATATTACGATAACCCTAATGATTTGATTAAAAGATTGAGACTTTTGTACAAATCTACTTTAGATGGACATAGAAATGAAACGGTGGATGATGGAAATGAAACGATGGACATAGAAATGAAATGGTCGAAATTTTATCAGAAATGCAGCAAAGACAAATCATAAGTTCTCGCGAAAAAATAATGGCCTATAAGAATTTAAGATCGGGTTGACTAACACGGTGGCATTCAAAACCTCATGACGAAGTTCCTTGAATTTTCCAGGTTTTCCAGCAAATTCTGATATTTTGCCCTGATGTTTTTTCGGTCAAAAGACAATGCAGTGCAGGACTACAATTTTACTAAAAACCCAGCCTAATCACAAAATAAAATAAATACGAAAACAGGAGATTTCGACCAGTCTTACTGAGCATTCTCAACTTCTAACACCTGGCTTCTCCCACTGTTGCTAAGCAACTACAAGCCATGCAGAGCAGCCTCCCCAGCAGCCAAGCATCTGACACAAACACTAACATTCTCTTCACATCTGGTGCAACAAGGTCAAACTTTACAACCCCACAGGTAACCAAATAAATAAACTCCAAATGATTAAATATTTTCAAAAACTAAATAATTAATAAATAAATTATACCATGTAACTATAAATAAATAAATAAATAAATAAATAAATTAATAAATAAATAAATAAATAAATAAATAACAATACCTTGCAGTACTGGCAAACTGAATTAACTAAACAAGGGCAATTCATAAAGTATAAAATTAACCAATAACTTAAAGGAGCATAAATCCCTGTTGGCTTTCCTGCATGACTCAGTTTTGCGACATTAGTTCAAACGTATGTAAATGTTGCAAACGCTATTATCAACGGGTTGCATGATATACCGGATGGATTTATGTCCTTTACACAAATTAAGTCATTAACTAAATAATTCTGCAAATTAACTAATAAATTTACACCTATAAACCACAAGAGAATTAAAATTATGAAACAAGTGCAATGAATAATAAAATAAACCAAAGGACCCAGTGGTGTAAAGTTCCACATCTTTCTGCGACGCAGCTTTGTAACTTAAATATTTTTCTGCAGGGCTAATTTTTCCGGTGTTGGAATTTTTAAAGGAAACAAGCCCTTTGAAGTGACAGTTTTAAACTTTTTTTTAACCATGGCAAAGCATCAAAATCAGTAAAAACCTTTCTTTAAGTTCCGCACCCTCCATTACTTCATCCACAGTAACATTTTTTTAAATGCTTATAGAAATAAGTACTATACATGGCAACTAATACACTTTCTGCTACTGATGTACTTCAAAAATCCAACTTATATTTAACGTAGCCTCATAAAAATATTAAAGAAAATTAAACAATTTGTAGTAGGCTACAAAGCTTTTTCCCTAAGGCCATTTTTCCAGACCTCTCTCCCCCCAAAAGAAAGTGCATGCAGCCAACATTTTCGGCACAATGATTGTAAAGATGCAAAAATCTAAATACGTGAAAATGTTGATATTTTAATTAATCAACAGACAAGCACTTTATGGTATAACTATATATTAGCCCTAAGATTACCAATGAGCAGCAGTTTTTTTCTTATGCAATTGCAAGCTACATTTGTTTAAAAATGTAAGTTGATTGGTTTTTTTTATAAATAACTTCAGAACGGGTGGAGCAACGGGGTGATTTGCACCATTGGAATGCTGGTGAAAAAATGGTTAAAATAGTGTATTTGAACGTCAAAATCGGTGAATATTTAGCGAAATTATTGTTATTTCTGCATATATCTAAAAAAGTGCGGCTTACTTCCACAGTAAGTCTCAATAGATACACGAAAACTGCATTTTTTTTGGGGGGGGGGGTCACATTATTTTTGGACCTTGAATGGGGAGTCAAGATTTTTGTCAGGGTCTAGAAGGGGGGTCATCAACAATTTCGTGGTCACCTTTTTATTTCCTCCGCCCCACCCCTACTCCCCCAGCCATAAATAATGATCGGTCCCTAAAGAGGCCATCATGTTCTAGATTTTCTCAGTATGAAGAATAAATAAACAAAATGATACCTAAAATTACATCAGTTTGGGTGACGACAACAACATGCATCACTGAAGCACTATGTTTGTGGTATGAAAACTAATCATAACAGCGCATTAAACAATTAATACAGATTGTCTAGAAGGATCATAGAATATCGAATAGAATAAGAAACAATAACTCGAAGTATCTTCAATAATAACCTTACTACGTTGGGAATCGAGTTATGAAAACTATCCACCATCTTGGCAATATCCTTCGATGTTGACAGCATTAAGTTTACATTGAATAAATAGTTGTTATTACACTCAATAACATTTGGAAAGTTAATATCTCCTGCGAAACACCAGACATCAAAGAAACGTTTACAACAAAATTGCAGCACGCATTGGAGATCACTATATCATCGAAGTCCAAACTTTATGATACAAGGTTTAGAGTAGCTTTACAAGTAAGTTTGTTGAGCCTGTACATTTTAGTAAATCTATAAACTGATCAACAGCAAGTTCCTGTGTTTGGCGCTTCTGCACAGCTAGCCATTAATAAAACAACATCAGTCCACACTAGTGCAGCTGCCAACAAGTTATTGAGTGGCGGACTTCATTACAAATAATAAATTTTAGTCGTAAATACCAAAAATCTATCGATATGTGGTTTCGATTGAGTAGAAACCGAAATTTCAAATGATGTACGGTGTCAATCAACAGCCACACAGAGCTACAGATATACAAAATTACTCGGCCTTCACTCCTTTTCCATCCTTTCAGTTGTTCAGTTGTTGATTGTTGCCATCTTGATGGTTTTCGTCGTCGTTTCCATCTTCCGCATGACATTGTGCGCCAATTGGGCGATAAGTCTGTCCTCCTGTCCGGTGTTTTTCAATTTTTGCAGGTGGTACAGATGTATGACAAGATTTAGATTAGGGGTTTGAATAATATCACTGTAATGTGTGGTGCAGTGGCAACCCGGATCACTGCACTGTGACTGAGGTTGGTGCTAATGACCAAGCTGTCGACGCGCCATTAAGCCTCATCTCCCCCCCCCTTTCAGTTGCAGGAAGCAGCAAATGATGTACAATGCTTTAAATGAATTGCTGTGTAAAATTCTCATCTGGTGAAAGCTACATTGAGAAGGGGAGGGGTGTCATTTGTCTAACTGCATAGATGCTTTCACCCATGACCAGTACTTTTCTTGTAAGGTTTGTTAAGCTCTGCTCTGTTTGGTCTATTGTTTAGCACTATGATATTTCGACATATGGCCATATCTGCAAAAACAATCGTCACTTAGAGGTTAGAAGTGGCATCAAACATGCTCCTATGACATGACTGACGTCATCGTCTTACTTATCACCTTGGCTCACTAATGCACTTGTTTTAATAAGAGACACTTCAGTAAATAAATAATTTTCATTGTATTTATTTATTTAATTCTCATTGTATTTATTTATTTTATTTTGCTCACAGAAGAAAATAAAAGGATAAACAGACAACCTTCCTTTCACTTTTTCAGTACAAGGGGAATTCTTTGATACCAACCATATTTATATTATTTATTATTCAACTTATGGTGAATACATTAAGTTTCTTTAACAGTTTTGGGAGATACACTTTATTACTACATAGCCCCAAATTAAAAGCATTCGAGGTTTTGAAAGACGAGCTACAAAGAGAAACAAACGAGTAGGCCAAAGTTATAGTGAAAATGTGTAGTGAACAACAACGTTCAATACAAATATAGAGAATGGATGCAACTGACGCAAGTTAAGCACCTAAGACTTACGGACCCTACGAACATGAGAGTACTTCTAAAAACAATTATGATTCTATTTAGACATATTTTCAACGTGGCAACGTGATGTAATATATAATTTGAGCTAGATTTAATAATTCTTACACCAGAGTGTGTTGCTTCCCACGAATGGTTTGACTGAATGACAAGAATTGGTTGCCATGTACCATGCGAGAAAGTTCGTAGTTTACTCAGCTACCTGTTAAACTTTAAACACCCGCATAATAATGATCAAATTGCGAGATCTAGCGCATAATGACGGCTTCTCACGCATTCACTTAGTCCAGATACAAATTCCTGTTTATTCTCAGGCCGTACGGAACTGGGGCGACTCCAGGCGTGTCTCCCAGTAACTAATGCTGCAAGAGCACAAAGCTAACGGGCCAGAAGTGGAGCAAAAGACGCAGCTACTATCTCCTTTGGCCTTGTTCTAGCACCACCATCTTGTCGGATTTGTTGTGACTCGAGCGAGACAAGGAAAGCTATAAGCGACATTGACCTTGTTGAGAAGACCCCCAACTACTACCACTAAACCAAGGCCAACTGAGATAGTACCTGCATTACTCACTCCTCTCCATGCCAGGTAGTTTGCATTGAGCCTTCACCTGATTTGCTCTCCTGAAGTATACCTGCTATTTACCATCTACTGTGTAACCAATCAGTGCCTAATCATGTGTCCATGTAAAGGTATTATATACCTGTGTACCAGCATTAAAACAGTACTTATTCTCGCAATCAACATCTTGTTTGTTCCGTTATTATGTTAGGGTAAGTTGCCAGTAGGGCAACAGTAATAAGAGTTAAATACGTATCCATTGGCGATGAGGGTAAAAGGCAAGGGTCTTCCGTTTTCTTATTTATGTTTAAATTTTCCCCTCGCAGCTTCGAACTTCTGGCTCCAAGTTCGAGGTAAGATTAATTTTTATTATTTGGCAAAAAATTAATAGTCATTCTGCCAGGGGATAAATTTAAACAACCTTGTTAAATTCCAAGCATTATCCATTTCTCGAATTAAATACTAATTTTGCCACTGGACAGTATGTTGGTCTGTACAGAATGGCGCAGCAATTTTGGCAGATGTGCTACGATACCAACGACTTGAGGTTTGACTTGCTTCAGTGTAAGAAAGCCTAACCTCTCGTGGTGTTGGATTGCTCCAAACAGTCCGAGGGACTTCAATCTGGAATCGTGGACGTACAAGTCAAACTGAAGTTTAGGGCAGCCGTGCCTGCTAACACTATCTGTCACGCTTTGCTCATTGGTGACAGGAAAATGAATTTAAAGTTGGACAGAGGCAAAGTCGAAGTTGTTTACTAAATAATATTAATAAGAAAAATTACAAATTACAGGCCTATATCACTAACATGTGTAGCGTGCAAAGTAATGGAACGTGTTATAAGAAATAATATGGTGAAATTTATGGAACATCATTCCGTTATACTCAATGACCAATTTGGTTTCGTCCCAAATCGTTCAACAACCCTGCAATTGCTTTCTGCACTAGAGGATTGGACATATAATGCTGATAGAGGGATTCCTACAGATGTTGTTTTCGTTGATTTTGCAAAAGCTTTCGATTCGGTTGTTCATTCTAAATTAATAGCCAAACTTAAATATACTGGTTTTTCTGGCACTCTAGTTACTGGATTGAAGATTTTCTCCATAATCGTTCACAGAAAGTTGTTGTTGGTCAGTCAGCATCGCGTTCTGTTATGGTTGGGAGTGGTGTACCACAAGGATCGATTCTAGGACCAACTCTGTTTGTCATATATATTAGCGATCTGACCAGTACATCTTCATGTCCTTTACTTAAGTATGCTGATGATGTGGAAACTTATGGCAAAGCCAATACAGCACTTGAACATGAAAAATTAAATAATTTAATTGAAAATATTGGCAGCTGGTCATTAGCATGTCAACTACCAATTGCTGCAGACAAATGTCAT
Source organism: Lithobius niger (assembly GCA_023313725.1). Taxonomy (NCBI): domain Eukaryota; kingdom Metazoa; phylum Arthropoda; class Chilopoda; order Lithobiomorpha; family Lithobiidae; genus Lithobius; species Lithobius niger. The sequence goes on along the minus strand of JAHWFP010104043.1, from coordinate 73,179 downwards.
GTTCTCCATATGGGAAAAAATCACTTATTCCCTTACTCGTTATTAGATTCTAACATTGAATCAAGATCACAGGTTAAAAACCTGGGTGTTTGGCTTACTAATGATTTAAAGTTTTCTACCCACATAAATCTATTATTAAAACTGCAAATCAACGTTCAGCATTGATCAGACGTTGTTTTACTTCAGGAGATTCAAGAACTCTCATATCGGCATACAAGGTGTATGTCCATCCAATTCTTGAATACGCTAGTCCAGTGTGGTCGCCCTTTTTATTGAAGGACATAGAAGCAAATGAGCGAGTGCAACGTAGATTTACAAAATCAATCGGTAGGCTTCACTCACTTAACTATCAGGAACGTTTGAAAACCTCGAGACTTGAAACGCTTCAATCAAGACGTCTTAAGGCTGATTTAATTTTAAAGTATTGTATCATTAATGGAATTTTCGATGTTGATGATTCAAAGTTTTTTGAACTACGAGGCACATGCAAAACCAGGGGACATCGATCGAAATTAATTGTAAGAAGGGTTAACTCAGATTGTCGTAAATTTTTCTTTTCCAATCGTGTGGTGGGGCCTTGGAATAGCCTACCCGATGAGTTTATGAATACAGAATGCAGACCATTTTAGGAGCAAGCTCCGGAATTATAGTTTGGCAGGATTCTTATGTTGTTTTAAGTGGTGAGGCGTACCGCACATGACCGAGTATTGTATTTTATTAAGTATAGGATTAGCATTGTTTTTTTATATATAAAACTTCGACATATAGTAATTTACTATGCAACTTTATTGTCAACATGAAAAATGAATTTTTAACTTTGTAAGAAGAATATTTTAATTTGGGAAAGGTTTTAGTGGCAATTGCCCTTCCTCTGCCCGTTCGTTATGAACAAATTCATTATTATTATTATTATTATTATTATTAAAAGACGTGACACTCAAAACAAGATCACGAAGAAAGAAAGGCGGCTTTTTGCTGTTGGCATTGCTAGGACCGATTTTAGCCAGAATTGGAGGGTTGACGGGAGGACAGCGGGGTTGGTATCCACCATAAAAAAAAACATAAAACGATGCAAAAATTCTGGCTGAATTCGTGAGACATTACAAGCAAGTGGAAGGTTCTGGGGCTAAGAAAAATATTAATAAAAAAAGACGCAAAAAAAAACGCCCCGTGGCTGAGGTCTTTATTTAAGGCCACCCAGGGTTTAATCGACTTTGATAAACCTTTAACGAAATTTGATTTAAACAGCTTGGCTAGAGTAACGAAAATTCCGAAATATAGAGGTACCTTTAGTAAAGACACGCTTCCCTTAAAACTTTGGCCTACTGGTGAAAACGGAATCGTAAACTTGGAAGGTTTCCACGATGGAGAAGGAAGTCACTGGGTAGCATATTCCACCGTTTCGGGAGAACCCTGTTATTTCGATAGTTTTGGCAACATGGGACCTCCCCGGTCTGTGCTTAACTATTTGGGACCGGGTATTAAATACATTTATGAACGCGTACAAAACTTTGACTAGATTTGGTGCGGCCACTTTTGCCTATTTTTCATAAGTGCCTTCTCTAAGGCTCGTAATTACAAAGCTGTGTTGGATAGGATGATACGAGTCATCTACTGAAAATTTACGTACAAATCCAACCGGAAATAAACGTCTTCTACGTGAAACTCTTCGAATGCATCTACCGCGATGGGCAAACTTTTTTCTATTACGTAAGGAATTTCGAAAACGGTAGCTGTTGAAGGCTCGTCCTTTAGTTTAGTAATGTAAAGGGCTCACGTTCCTATTTTACATTTAGCAACGAGTGCAACGCTTCGATCGTTTTGTGAATTAATCTAGAACTCATACACGCAAAGCTCGAAGTTGAACCGGAATTAACGAACCAATCGCCTGTTTTTTCCAAAAGGCTTTCCATTCTGAAACTGATCAGCGTGAAACTGTTTTCATGCTCAAATTTCTTCGTAGCCACGTCACTCAGCAAAGTTGGTTCCCTTAGGATTCTAATCTGTGGTTTGCAGCATTAAAGTGTTCTTTCTGCTTGTCTTGTAAGAAGCAATTGTTCTCGACGAATACCTTAGTAACAGCATCATTTGGCAAACTAGGATCGCTTAAATTTCTAATCGGCTTGTGCGTTGCATTGAAGTACTCTTTCTGGTCGTCCTGTAATAAGCAATTTCTGTCAACGTATACTTTCGATGCTGCGTTAGCAGCATGCCGGGGGAAAGCTATGTCCTTAATTTGCTTCTTCCCGGCAGTCTCATCTAAGTATAATGCATTTTGTTTGATGCTAGAAATGGTGGAAGCCAACTCACCGCTGAGATGAATAATAGCAGGAGGCAAATCGGTTTTAAGTTTCTGAATTTCCGTTGCCAGAGTACCGATTTGAGAATAATTTTCCGCATCTTCAGATTCGATGCCGGCTCCAACTTTGGTTAAATACTTTGCATATCATAGTTGTTTTCAGGGGTTAGCACGTACCCTAGCCCAGGCTGTCCTTTCGGACCAACTCCCACTAATTCACCCCTTCTCCTCTCGTCCTTTTCAATGATTATCCAAATTTATTAACTGACATCTTTTTTAAGTATACGAATCACGCCGTGCTCCCCTCCCTGCACAAAAATCTTTAGACTACATGACACAGTGACAGAGTAAGGAATGACGCAAAACAATGTGCATTAAAGACTTAAAGAAAAAAAAAGAAAAGATAACTGCCCCGATAGGGACTAGAACCCAGGACATCCGCATACTATTAATACACCCGCTTTAGTACATGACTGTTCTGGGTTCAAGTTCTAATCGTGGCAATTGTCTTTTCTTTTTTTCTCAGATTGTTGTACATCGTCTCACAACTCAGGTATTTAATGCAGACTCTTTGCTTCCAACCGGTTGCTCGGTAGGATGATCCCCTCCTCCCTCGATTATTTTCAAGGTTCGTTTTTTCAATAAAAAAGGAATATAGATAAACCTCAAGATGTCTCAACAGGACTGGCAAACGAATCTCTCGAATCTCTTGCAAAAAGAACATGCTGAAAATTAAGAAAGAGAAAGGTACTAAGATTAACAATGGTGTAAAGTTTTCCTTAGCTACCGATATCCGCATCTCAGCCCTCTTGTAACAATACAAGGATGCAGAAACACAACAATGAATGGGGAACTTCTCAGCACCTGGTGCTCAGCACTCGATTACAATGCAACGATGCAGGACACAACAATGATAAACGATTGTTCTCTGCACCAGTGCTGAGTTCTCAGCACTCGATTATTTTTTAAACAAAACCCTGTGTTACACGTCCCATTGCATAAATTTAATTTATTTATAAAAGGTAAGTTATTTGTCATCATAATAAATATTGAAAACGGACAATATCGGTAACGTGTCAAGCATTAACATTCATTACAATATGACATTCATTGTAACATTGAATAACATCTCTGTAATGTATGGTGCAGTGGCAACCCGGACCACGGCACTGTGACTGAGGTTAGCCAAGTTGTCGACGCACCATTAAGCCTCAATCCCCCCATTGTAACAATTTAAAGATGCTCCTTTAAAACTTTCTTTAAAATCTGTAGTTTTGGCGGTACGTTTTTGTTTACTTGTGGAGATGGTTAGTTTCCATTTAAAATGTCGGACGCATCGACAAAGGCGCCCGGAGGCAGCAAACCAACAAAATGGTGGGGGGGGGGGGCTTTTTCTGACGATTTTTTTGGGACGTGCCTTATTTTGGCCAAATCAGTGTTACAGAACATCGAAAAAGCCTTAGTTTAAACGTTTTTGATTTTGTTTTTATATGGATTTTCTTCATGATTCTGTCTACCACAAGGGAAAGAAGGCAAAGAAAATGGGAAAGGAGGGTTGGATTCAACCCTAATAGTTCCAATGTGCAGGTGCTCTTGCGCACCGACTTCCTACACAACCGTCTCCAACATTATATTATATACGTGATCTCTTTCGAAATATCTCCATCAATCGACAAATCAAACAAATCCTCGAATACCAAATCCGAAGACATAATAGAACACTATACGCAAAAGTAAACGTTTTTTTCCTTTCCGCCTTGCATAGTTGGACTACTCTATGCACTACATCATTATTGGAGTTGCGTGCTTCTTCATTGTCAGGCATAGATGTGGACATCGGTAGAAAAATAGGTTATCGTCTGCTTCCCTCATGCAAAGAACTAACAATCGACCAACAAAAATAGCTAACAACCTGCTGGGACCATCAAGAGGGCCTATCCACGTGCTGGGTCCATCAAAAGTGGCTATCTACAAACAACAATGCGTAATTTTGCGTGAAATAATTGTTGCTGATTTGCATTGTTACTGGTTTTTACATGTGTCATTATGTTCTACCTAATGGTACGGATAATTTTTTTAATGTGCATTGTTAGCCAACAATGACTTTTTGCATTTTTTCTCAGTTCAGTAAAAAGTGAAGATAGCCAGCCACCTTTGGAAGTAACCTCCTCATTTGACATTTCGTCGTCCTTACAAAGATATGCACTCGTAGTTACAGCAATGGTTCTATAATCTTTATTATTGCAGGCAAAGAACAGAACATAATTTTTAATGACCTCTACGCTTTTTGACATGTTTCTCCCACTGTATTTTCTATATTTGGCAAATGATGTGGCGTACCAAGTAGGTTTCATTGTCTTTATAAAGATACTCACTTAACATTAATGCAATGTTTGAATTCTCTTTATTATTGTAGCAAAGTACAGTACAGACTTTAATTTTTTTAACACGCGTTCTTCACATTTTGACATATTTCTACTACTTCTTTTTCCTTAAATGGTTGACGTGGCAACTCAAAGTAGGCTCCGTCATCCTTAAAATCACACAATAAGTTAAGCATCTTAACCACAATCGTTTTAAAATCTGGATCAATTGGCTCCAGTTGTTTCCTTGGGTCTTCAACATACTCCCAAATACTTTCAAGTTCATTAAACCATTTGGTTCCGTTAAACTGAAACATACAATAATGAAGAACATGAACTACAATTACTTTTGAGACCACGTCAAAGTAACATGAACAAAATCTCCTGAGGCACAGTGGCACTGAAAAGGTAAGAAGAGGAGAATTATATTTTGATTCTTACAACTTTGATTTAGGGAAATTGCTTGTGGATGACCTTATCAACTTATTGCTACACTTTGTTAAATATTTCTACCGCCCTAATGTTGTCTTAAAGCATGTCTCATTAATCCCGCCATGTTCGGGATTTTGCATTAGGTTGTCACTTGTGAAGACTTTACTGATTCTTTCTTTTTAAATAAATTTTTTGTAAAGTCCGCATCCAACGTTCTCGTAGATGTTGAAAAAAGAAGTTTAACCTTTCTTCACCATCTGCGGGAAAACTAGATGTGGACGATTTTTCATTTTTTCTTTCATTACTTCAGAGTAGTTGCCCCAACGTCTAGCTATATTTTAATGAATTTTATAACGGGCTACAAGGTGAATGGGTGTAACCACGTGCATCACTTGCTGTTCTTCTTAAAGTTGCTCATTAGCTTGGTTGGATGCCAGTTATTGATGGCATCCCTTGTTTTCTGTGTTACAAGGGAAGTGCTCCCTTAAATCACAGGTTACAAATCAAGATAACTTGTGGCAGGATATCTTCAACAAGTCCAACATTATATTCCCCTATTTGTCATTTGGTATAAAATCACATGTAGTTTACAACATAGCATTAGCAGTAACATAAAAACAATAAACGAGTTATGTGCATCACAATGAGAGGGACCAATTATTCCGTCAATCAAGAGGCAAAGGCTCCAACCCTCGTTGATTCTATATCTGTCATTCTACGGCTTCCAATAAAGTTCTATGACTTTGTGCCACCTTTCGATAATCTAGAATATTGGGTGATTTTCCTTTCCTTGCCCATGGCCACCTCCCTTCCATTTCGTCCTCTTCTTCCCATTCTGACTCACTTCCATTGGTTTAGTCACACACAGGATTCTCTATTATGTCTTCTCTTCCAGTGTTCACTTTCATCATAGTTCATTGATCATTGTTACACCTTCCTGAACTTGTCGAGTAAGATAGTCTTCAGTGGAACTCGATTCGACATCGTATGTTCCATCCTCAAAACCTGGTCCCTGGAGTAGTCTGATCGGTTTATCTTATTGACAAAATGCACGTCGGAGAAATATTGCACCATTTTTTGGGTGAGTAAGTCTAATAACTGGAGGTGAATTAAGACGAAAGCTAAACATCCAAATCTTCTTCACATGTGAAGAATCGTTGCTTTCTTCCCGGTCCACACTTCTAAAGGTGATTGCCCCTATTCCAGAACATAATTTTTGATATGGTTATGTATTTGGCTTGCTTCCAGGATGTCATATACCCGGAAGGCTAAAGGCAAATTTGCTTCTTCCAGTAAAGATCATCCTAATTCTCTCATAACACCGATGGATCTCTATGCCATGCTATAGTTCTGTAGAACCCAGACTACAGCAGTGGCATGCTGCGTTCTGATGTTCCTTATAAATATTTGGAATGAATCTCATGAAAAGTCGAGAGTGGTGCATCAGGAGTGATTTAGTACCACACCAGTTTTGGCTTGATGTTTTAAAATCTCTTCATTAATAAATGTGGCTATTTGGCTTATATTTTGCATGAAATGAGTAAAATAGCACAGAGTTTTGGTATCAACAAAATTTACGAAATAATAGGATCCGTGTAATTCCATAACATTCGATGTCCCTGAGGCATTCTCGGGCCAAAGAAACATGTGATATGGTGCCCTATTTTCCCCAGTAACTTATGAGATAGACATTTAGATGTGGTCTCCATGCAGACTTTACAAAATTCTGCGGATTTTACCACTAGTTCAGGTCTAATGACCGTGCCTTTATGTTGCATGGTTTTTATTCTGTCATATGGAATGTTTCCAAGCCTACAATGAATTAAATCTGTGTTTACCTTACTAAATGGTACAATTTATTTTTCTCTTCATCATAAATCACTAACCAAATGCCACTAAATGAGTATCATATCCATTGTGGTAGGAATCATATGAATGATGATAGTGTACATTTTGTGCAGATTTATTAATATCACTCGCATACTGAGGTAATTGGCAGTCAGTACTGTTTTTGTCATTACGTCGTATGACAGCAGTAAAATTGCATGATTGCATTTTAAGTGGATTAAATATGGCGACAATACTGTACGGAACTGTTGACGTGATTCCTGCACACTATGCTGTGCATAAAGAGGATTGACAGGATATTCCATAGAATTAAAGAAGTCCCTCCCCTCTAAGGAACTAATGGATGAGATCAAATCTTTAGCGTACAGCTGCAGCTCTGTTTTAGCAAAAACAGGTAGTGGAGATTGATTCCCCCGCCAAACTGGGTGGTTGGAATCAATCCCCCTCTAGATCAACAGTTAGGTTAGGACTAAAATGTGTGTAGCCATATTTAAACCCTCTCATGTTTGGGGTAAAGTATAACTGGCTTATGCCCAAGCAAAAAAAAGGTGTAAATGGTGGAATACATTGGACAGTGGAATAAAAGCTAGACAAGGAATTTGATTTATGGTTGTAGGTTCTAATGGGCAACCCAAAAAATAATAACCTACCACTTCATAGGGGACCACTGGAGAGGGAAACTTATTCAGTATAATGAGTGGACCTCGGTAAATCCCAGCACTGTCTAAAGTTGATTCGGGAGGAAGTGGATGTTGATAAGTAGCACAGTACAAAGTGGCTTCACCAGCCATAGGTTTTCTATGTATAATATCAGTTAACCCACATGTGTGTGCCTTGGCTAATTCCCTAGAAACACCTTCCCTTCACGCATTACATCAAAAGATGTGTAAAGATGTGGTCTACAATTCAAATGAGTAGATAAAAAAGGCATTTAAACCACTCGGCCTCCATAATCAAGGCATAGGAATTTTGTTGCTGTCGTACATAGATTGCCTTGTTGCGTACGTTCCGACTACAACAAGCAAGAAGCAACCATGAAGACGACAAAAGATTATTAGCTGCATCTTTCCAAGAGAGTTCCCATTGAGGGTAAAACCATAAGCTTAATGTTACGTATTAATACACAATCAGTATATAACCCATTGGTGGCCAACTTGACTCTAAGGTGTCTGGCCCGGTCAATTTGTTTGTAACAACTGTAGATTATGCAAAGAGTTGCTACTGAATCGATATGGGCTCTGTAACAATTGTCATGCAAAGATTGGCATTTCTGACCTTGATGTTTGTTCACAGCTGAAGTTCTTGGAAAATCTTATGTTGATCCAGTTGTAAGCACTAAGCCAAACGCCCTACTGTCCTGTGTTAGAAATGCCACACTTTGGTTTTCATGAAGAATCGTGGCTACAATCAGTGGCTGTTGCCTGTGTGGTTTCACATTATTGTTCCAGCACATTGTTCGACTTGCAAATCCTACAGAATTGGATCTTGGTGGTTGTTATACCAAAGCTTGCTGAGTAGGGTAAAGTGCTGGCCTTACAGGGTAATACACACATCATATGTCCATACCCGAAGCAAGTTCGACACCTCAGGCTGCATGGTAAGTGATTCTTTCAAATCTTTGGACAAAATTGGAAGGTATGAGGAGGATTCTCGCAATGTTAACATATGTGGTATGGTGGTTGAACTGGATAAGCAGCGACTGAAAGGGGGGTCAAGGGTACCTAGAAACTGTCCAGGAATGGTACTCGGCTTGCCAGCACAGTCGCTGGGGATAGGTAGTGTTAGCCTGTTTGCATGTTGGTCACAGCAACCTTAATCATTGATTCCTTTTGTGGGGAGTTTAATCCCATGTACGTCATTGGTGTCACCAGACACTAAAAGTCCATTGCTTACTTATTGATTGTCACCATCTTGAGGGTGCTCATCAATGTTTTCACCTTCCGTGTCACAAGGCGTGTCAATTGAGTGATGAATTTGTCCTCTGTCTGTGCTTTTTCAATTTTTGAAAGAGGTACAGATGTACTATAAGAATTAGATACGTAGGTTTTTTTTATTTTTGCAGGAGATATGGTATGATAAGATCTAGATTTATGTGCTTGTTTAACATTTCTGTAATGTGTAGCACAGAGGCAAACCGGACCACTGCACTGTGACTGACGTTGCAACAATAACCTAGCTGTCAACGTGCCTTAAAGCCATGAATTCCCCCTAAAATCTTGAGAGAATGTTGGAAACTTTAGTGGGTGTCACTGGCTCCAAGTATCTCTCTGGAGCTAACCACTACTAGTGGTGGTGTGAGGATCTCTCTTGGTTTCCACACTGGTGTGCCATGATAAGACGATTGTGAATATTGATAAAAATGTGGAGGATTTGATACAACAGCCATATTTACAGAATTACACTGTTCAGTCGTGTTTGCTAGATTAACCAAGAGGAATTATTGTGCATACGATAAGGTGAGTTGCGGCCTTCTATATAAAGTGCCTCTTTGTCAATGCAAAGCTTGGGGTTTTTAATCCCCGTAGCATACACATGCATTGCCTGTCCTTCAATCAAATTGTGCCTGGCTTGTACAACTGCTATAGTGCCTGATTGGATTCCAAACACGTAGTCAGTTATGTCCTTACGTGGCGTCGGCCAGATGCTGTTCAGTTCCATAAGTGCATCTGTCTACTGCATATCATATACTCGCCCATACGATGCAGTGATTTGCTTCCATACATCCCTGGAATTAGTTATTCCATCGAACTGTAACTGTAAGATCCTGGCAATCACTTGCCCCAGAAAGGCTTTTCAACCACTATAGTGCTGAGCCCCGCTTTCGTTAACATCTTGGGGATCTGTTATTGTAGGCATTTTTATTTACTAAAACGTGTGGGTTCCAAACACGCTTGTCTTCTATGGCCAAAACAGGAATCGTCAGAGTTGATATTCACAGGATTTCAACCCACTTGTAAAGAGTAGGCTCTTGAATGTTGGAGGTAGGTTGTTAATGCAGAGGGGCGGTGGAAAATTGCTATAAGTATTAAGTAAGCCATTTCGTCTTTAGGTTTCACGGTATGTAACGTATTAATCGTGGGCATCACAATTGAGTTGAAGATTGAGTTGAGGAAAGTGAAAAGAAAAGCAGTACTCTTCATGTACTTATGTATGTTTCTCCTGTAGCTAGCACAAATACAATAGGACTGAATACTATTCTATAATTATCAATAAAAATATACTCCACTTGAAAAAATAAAGTGAATTTGAAAAAAGGTTGCTTTTACCTACAGTTTTTTGCAGAGAGGCTTCACCTATGCTCTAACGAATGCAGTACTTTCTGTTGACGACTGGTTGGCAACTGTTGCCAACATACCTAAGCCTAATTACTTGTTACTGTTATTCGAACTTACTTCTGTCTACTGTATACTAATGTATCTTCAATGATTTGCTAATACCGTAGTGTTTGTTTAACTGTAGTGTTCTCGCTATTCTTTCTGCAGTGTTATACTCATCCAAACCTCCAAAGTAATTTCCCACAGTTATGTTACCCGACAAGGAGTTCCAAGTTTTTTAATCTCTTCGAAATACTGGACTCCTAACTTTATAAACAAAATAATGGTTGTGAACCAAAATAAAGAAGAAATCGTGCTTATGAGCTTTTCACGGAAACGTGAAACATGGTACAAGTATAATAAAAATTACGAGTGTCTTTCTGGACTTCGGGAAAAGAAAAATACAACCCGATTTCAAAACTATTTTGCAAGTTTAATACTAACGGGAAAAAACATTAACTTGCTTCACTGTCCAAGTCCATTCTGACAACAGTCTTCAGGTTCAGTGTGTTTCACATAACAGATTTTCCGTAAATTTTGAAAACTTTCGAGGCAAGTTGGTGGAAAATATTGGCATGTTTTGAAATGCTTTGAACACGTTATTCTAATAGGAAATGTTAACATTTCTGCTCTAGTATATTTTCCTTTTCCAAGATTTCTTTTTATAAGCACACCCTATTGAATAGTGTGGTCTTAAAGAAAGATACTACAGCAGAAAGATACTACAAAAAAGGCATGATCCAACACACAAGTATTCACTAGAGTAGTTTCATTTAAAAAATAAAGAATTGTAACAACAGTTGATAGTTTGGCATCTTATGATACTTGTGCTTTCTTTTGTTTTCACAAAAGGTTTTCCAGCAAATTATTATATTTGTTTTAGTTTTTCAAATTTTTCTTACTATTTTGCATTCATTAGTTTGGTTGAAGTAAAAGATTTTTAGCGATACTGTTATACAATTTATTCTCTTTAAACTGGTACGTTTATTTTTGGGAGTTATTTTGTAGTTTTGGTGCCTGGGATTGTAATTTTCCAATGAATTTTTCCAAAATATTTTGTTTGACTACCTGACGAACGTATTAATTAATTATTATTCAGTGTTACTCTTTCCTTTATCTTTTAGCTATAAGGGACATTTTTTGCAATAAATTGCGTTTGTGTTACTATAACGACCATAATAGTCATGTTATCTTTTTTACTGTCATTTCTGAGCTCCGGTGTTGGAATATTTACCTTTTATATTATAGACCAAAGATAACTTTTATGATTTATTTTTTCTAAAATTTCGTCGTGAATTCATTTAATTTTTTTACCTTATGACATATTTTACAAGTGATTACAGCTTTTTTAACAAAACAATTACTGTGTTGTAATACGTTACCAAAATTACTTCTTCAACTTTTTGATCCATTATTTTATTTCTTAAATAAATTAATTTCATTTTTCATGTTTCAGAAACGAAAGTCTCAGAAATTATTTAAAATAATAATAATAATAATAATTTTTACAATAATAAATTTTATTGCATGACATAATATTAGTAATAATAATAGTAATAATAATAATAATAATAATAATCTTTTTTAAGCTTACTGCACGAAACTCAAAGAGTTTGTATGTACCAGATACATTGTACATTATTACGAAAATCTCCAGAATAGTTTAAATTGCATAAAACCTAGTCTTACTTTATTGTAGGACTAAGGTTGGTAAGTTTTTATTTACAATTGTTAGTTATCACATACACCACCTTATTTACAAAAAAAAAACATTTCAAAATTATTCGTATTTATTTCTCTGACAATAGCCATATTTTAATTTCTTTTTTCATAGTATATTTGCTGTTAATTTGTCGTACATTTTCAGGTATTCTGTTTAAAATGTTTGGTATTAAAAATGGAAGATTTGTTTTCCCATATGAGTTTGTCCATAATGGGACTTTAAGCCAGTTATTATTTCTTTTTATATTTCTGGTAACAGATATTTTAAATTCGTTTTTAAAATAATGTTGCGTAATAATTCCATATTGAAAGATTTCCTTAAAGTTCAAAATATTGTTTTCTTTTATAATATCTCTTGTTTTTCTGTTTTCCAATTTGCTAAAAGGACTTTTACTGCTTTAATGAGTATTTTCTGTAATCTTAAAATCAGTCCATTAGAAGTTGACCCATAGATGTTACTAGTATATCTAATTTGTGATATAATCCAAGCTTAAAATAAAATTTTCTTAATTTTATTATTGATTAAATATTTAACCTTATATAGCATTGGTATAGTTTGTCGTACTTTTCTGATTAAACGTTCTACATGATCATAAAATTTCCAGTTTTTGTCGATTTCTATGCCTAGGTATCTCGTCTTAGTAGTGTTGTTTATAACAGAACAGTTACAGCATAGTCTATTTTTAATTTCACATTTAGTACTGTAAAGTTTAATTGTGTTATTGCTAATTTTCTTATGTGATGTCGAAATTTGAAGGAAGCAAGTTTTATTTCCGCTTATGTGTAATTCATTATTGACAAAATAGTAATTTATTTTATCGAAGTCTTCCTGCAAATATTTAATCATATCAGTTTCTTTTGTATTAACAGATAATGTAAAGATGTCATCAGCATACAGCGTCAAATATGTATTCCAGGTTAATGCATCTAAATCATTCAAATACAGTATAAACAATAAAGGTCCTAAAATAGAACCTTGCGGCACTCCAAATTCTACATCCATCTACTGACTACAGACATCCCCAATTTTCACACTACATTTCCTATTACTTAAATAGCTGATTAGTATTTTAAGTATTTTGCCTCTTAATCCGATCTTGTATAATTTGTGTAATAAAATGTTTTTATCTAAGGTGTCAAAGGTTTTTTTTCGAACGATTAGAATTTGCTCCAACAAATTTACCTTCATTGAGGCCTTTTGTAATGTTATTGTTTATAACCATTAATGCTGCAACAGTGCTTTTGTTTTTTTGATAGCCAAATTGTTTGGTGCTAAAAATATTAAATTTATATAGGAAGTTTTCAACACATGTAGCAAAATATTTTTCCACAACTTTGTTTAATACTGGCAGGAGAGAAATTAGCCGGTAGTTATCAAAATCTAGTTTATTTCCCTTTTTATATATAGGTCTTATGATCTGCATTTTTAGTTTGTCTGGCCATATTTCTGTGTCAACTATTGATGTGATTAAAATCTTCATAAGGATTGCTGTATTTTCTTTGGTTTTAATGAAGTATCAATGTAAAAACCATCATGTCCTGTAGAAAATTTTATTTTTAGTTCAAAGAGGTCATACATCGTTGGTTCAGTTATAATCATAGTTTTATTTATAAATAACTGTTTAGAAGAGACTCTATTCCCCATATTTTTATTGTGTGAAGGTTGATTTTTAAGTTTGGGGACTTGTTCCACGAAATGTTTGGCAATATTATCACAAGTTTCCTAAATTGGTATTGTAATGAAAATCTCTTTGAAATGGTTATCAATATTTCCCTTATTTATATTTGTCCCAACAATGTTGTTTAATTTATTCCATATTTTTTTTACTGTGTTTAGCATTTTCTTGAAAATAAGTTTTATAATGGTTCTCTTTTGCCTTCAGTATATCTTTATGTACATTCTTTTTTAAAGCATTTTATATTCCTTTATTAACTTAAATGGATATTTACATTTGCTAATTTTAGTCCAAAGTGAATTCTTCTTGTTAATATTATTTAATAAATTGTTATCCATCCAGTCATTTTTTTAGTGTTTTTCGCTTGTTTCTTTCTATATATGACTTTGTTGCTACTGTAGATATGATTGATTCCTAATTCTGTTTCTTCATAGATTTCATTAGGGTCTTTGAACTTTCTTAGGTAATTCCAGTCTACACTTGCAAGTTGTTTGATAATATTCTTATTATTTAATTTGTAAGTTAATTCTGTATCTGCTTCAGGCAGTTTAAGATCCCTGTCATTCCATGTTTCTAAGCCAGTGAAATAATGGTCTCCTATTTTCGTTTTAACAACAAAGCCTTTACTATTATCTGATTGGAATTTTGTGAAAAATGGATCAAGACAGGATTTTACAATTCGCCCTAGTCTTATTTCTTCCCTAGTTGACGAATTTATTTTTAAATTGTAACCAATAGATGCCATCAAATTCTCAAACTTCTCAATGTCATGCTTTTCTGAAATATCTTGAGTTTCTATTAGTAAGTTTAAATTCAAATCTCCACAGATGACAATTTTACCTCTTTGTCTGTATCCATTTGTTTAAGTAACACTTTTAAGTGTTTACAGAACAATAATCGACTAGCAGATGGTTTCCTATAAACTACAATTAATTTATAATTCTGATCATTATGTTTAAAGTTTATGGATAAAGCATCATTTGTTTCTATTTTAATTTTTTGGCATGCACAATTTTTTATTTTATTATTTCTTAAGAATGCTAAAATTCCTCCACCCCTTGCTTCATGTCTACAGACACAGAATAATAATAATAATAAAAATAATAATAATAATAGTAATAATCAACCGAATAATCATTAGCCAAATTGTATGCACTTTTCGCTCCAATGTCATCATCTCACCTCACCAAAGAACATTCTTTCTTGCAGCTTATTGTTTGTTCAGAAAAGTTATGGGTTGAATCAGTACCAACTTAACTCAGTAGCCCTCAGCCAACTGATGAAATGATAATTAACTTCAACTTAGGAACCGGTCATTATTTATGCTGGGGGAGGGGGGGGCAGCAAAGGAAATGAAAATTTGACCAGCAACTTTTCGATGATCCCCCTTCCGATCCTAAAAACAATCTTGATCTCCCGACTCAAGGTTAAAAAATGATGTGACCTCTCAAAATATTTAAGCTCTACCACTCAGCCCTACTGACATGGTTTGCCTCTGCATTTACCTATCAATAACCAGGTCCGTTTCGCTCTCCGTACTGTGCATCTCTTAAAGCTATGTCTTAATAAAGAGACTCAAGTTTATCGAACTGAAATTAGGATTTCATATATAGTTTAGAAGCAGATACCCTATTTGATTTCTTGTCTTCCTCTTCTTGTTTTGCTAACATGTTTTCTGCATATTCGTAAAATTTCAAATCCAAAGTTGCCTCATTGAAATTCAGTTTGGTCTTCTCTCTTTTACTGAGTTCTAGTAATTTGGGTACGGACTTGTAGAAATTCTTCATTGGTTCCTTCAAAAAAAATGAAGACTTTAGCTAGCGCACTTCTAAAGTTGACAGCTAATACACACAAAATCCAACAATAAATAAAACTAAACGTTGGGAAGAGTTAGTGACTAGTAAAAGCTGGAAAGTGTACAATCATACATTAAAACTAGACGTTTCGGCTCATTTCAGAGCCATTATCAAGAAAAGCCAACGTAGTAAAAAGATTACAAAAAACACATGAAAGTCATGAGTCAAAAGGCAAGAAAAATGTATATCTAAGAATGAAGAACTTTGCCAGGATGTGTCAAAAACGGAAAGAACAGTAAAAAACAATTTATTTAGGAAATTAAAAAAACTAAATTAAAAAAGTAAGGACTTAGAGGTGTTTGTGGCTAGCACCAAACGAAATGCTTGTAATTAGTAGAATCCAGTGTTTGTATGGGTTTCTGAGGCTCCCCTGTTGTCGGAGTTTGTCAAATTTAATTTTTTTATAATTCAATAATTAAATTTGACAAACTCCGA